>JAOTQJ010000096.1:21303170-21315464 GCA_025642045.1 Solanum sejunctum | reverse complement strand
GTCGAGTACTTTGAGCTCGTGAAAAACAATAGTTGTGTCAATCCAGAACCAAAATTGCCTCCAGCCCCTGTCATGCCTGAAATAATTCCTAATGATCGGCGAGAAATGAAGGGAATAATACCGAAAGTTGCACCACAAGCGGCTTGAGCTCCGATTGAGAAAAGGATCATGAATGTTATAGCAATTGGCAGCGAATTTGAACGGCCTAACAGAACACAAAATACTCCTCCCAGAGTTTGTAGAATCCAAAGGACCCAAAGTCTCCCTCTCATGCCGAATCTTTTGGCTGCGAAATCCGAAGAAAATCCTCCGAATGGACGAGCTAATATGTTCGCCATACCAAATGTGGCTGCAATGATTCCCGCTGTGTGGAGCTTGAGATCAAATCTGTACGTTTTTGTACAAATTTTTGTCAGCTGATGTAACGTTCAAAAGAAATCAAACCTGTCAAAGAAATCAAACCTGTCGAAGAAGTACTCAGCAATCACGTTATCCGTAGACAGTTCAACTCCCATAGAGTATCCATAGAGAAGGACAAAGATCCATGTCCTGTAGTTTGTTGCAGCGTACCACAATATCTGAAATTAAGAAAGATGACGAGATATAATTACCCAAAAAAAATTGTCTCTCTTCGAAAAAAAGACAGAAATATTAAGTCAATGGGTGCAATTTTGGACTTACGTTGCCAAATTTATCTTTAGCAACAGTACCGGTCTTTTGTAAAGTGCCACGGTTTCCATCAGGCAAATCTTGGCCAAGAGTCAACACCAAAATACCCATGACCACATGAAGCCATCCAGGAATAAAAAACGCAATTCTCCAAGCAGTGAACGGAGTTGCGCCCGCCCTTCGAATTATCTCATAAAGTAATGGCATAATGAGTTGAGTCGCACCGCCACCCATGTTACCCCATCCCGCAGCTGTTCCGTTCACCAGCCCAATAATACTACTATTGAACATAGTACTCATCCAATACTGACACGACACAAACGTTGCCAAGGAAAACCCAATCATGAACCGGACAGCTATGTATCCACCAGCGGACGAAACAAATGACATACAAAACACGGTTGGGGCAGACAACATGATAAGAAAGGCACATCCGTACCTGGGTCCCAACAAGTCACAAACCGCACCCATAGCAAGCCTAGACACAATACTTCCAGAAACAGAAGCAACCCCAGCGTTACCAATATCCATTTTGGTCAAATTAAGGTTGTCCCTAATGATAGGAACTAAAGGGGCAGCAGCAAATGTGGAAACGAAACAAGTGAAGAAAGAAATCCAGGAGAGCTGAAACGTTAGACCATGAGGCTTCGAAAATGAATAAAATTTAAATTGTTTGGCCTTGTGTTCACTATCCACCGGTACTGAAAACTTCGCGGTGGTGTCAGTAGGCACCATCGGAGATGCCACTGAGAAAGCAAGAACGGGTTCTCTTCCGGTGACTCCATGCATGGAACTCCCTGGTTCTCCTTCCACATCAGCCATTTCTTCAATCAACGAAATAACTGATTAATTTTTACAATATCAATTAAAATGTGTTAAAGAAGTAATCTTTGATGTGTATTATTACTTTGAGAATGACCATATTTATATAGGCATCAAAGCGTTGACAATGTGTAATTAGGGCAAGTGCTTGGTGATTCCCAATGGTTACATACCGTTGATTAAGGAATCCATTCCGCCGCATCTAAATATGAATAGGGTAACCCCTTATGGTATATACCAAAGGTTCACTGACCACTTTATTTATTACAAGTATCTTCTTTCATTAGTTGTAAGTTGTATTCCATATCTAAACGTTACCCCTTTTGACATACAAGTGTTGAACGTGTCTTTTGCAATTAGTTGGAAAATCATACGCGATAAAATTTCCAGCGAAATCAAGTGGTTCGCACTGATAACTAGGGCAGCAATTAGGCGAATTGAGTTAAATTTGAATGGGCTATAATGGGTCAAGACAACAAATAGATCAAGGTTCAACCCAATCCAAATTTGATGGGTCAAAACGGGTTATAGAACCGGTCAAAACTCAATCTGACTCAACTTTTACTAAATTTTACTTACTTTATTTGTTGTTTTTCAATATTTTAGTAATTAATTAAATTATATTTTTTTTTGCCATATAAAACATATCAAATTAAAAAAATATATGTTTTAAAAATATTTTAACAAAACCTCTCTCGAATCAATTCGAGTTGAATATCAACCTAATTTTAAATGGATTGAAATGGGTTGGATTGATATAGGTTGAGCTAATAAATCGACAGGTTATTAACCCGCCCAAACTTCAACGGATTGGGCAAGTTGAACGGGTTGAGTTTAATTTTGTCACCTCTACTGAAAACGTAGTCAGGGGCCGGATAATACCAATTGTGTTAGGCTAAAATAGTCAAAAAATATTCTTAAGGGATACTTTCAAATATGTTAATCATAGAATAATAATACAAACTTATTAGTATTTTTAATAATTTTTAGAACTTAAGAGTATAAATCATATATTTTGAAAAAAAATTGTGGGCCAATGGGATGAAATTTTTCTTAAAAATAATTTATCAGAAATATTTGAGAATTTGGGGTCAAACACTAGCTAAGAATATCCAACGCCTTATCCTTTTTCTTTTTCAGCTACCAAATTCTCAGGAAACAGCCTCTCTACTTCTATGATAGTGGTAAGGTCTGCGTACATTCTACCCTCCTTAGACCCCACTTATGAGATTTAACTGGGTATGTTGTTGTTGTAATTCTTAGCATACCCACATGAATTGGATCAAAGATCAGATAGCTGCTTCGACCACTTTTCCTAATTTTTTTATGTCTGAATCTGTTGAATTTTTTCTGGTTCTCACAATTAAGGAAACATGGTTGAAATGACTATCGGTTGGCCTAGTAAATTTGTTCTAAAATATTTTACATTTTAGGTAAAAAAGAAGTATTTATGTTAATCCTTTAAAATTACCTACTAGTCATATTCAAGATATGATCTAGTGGTCAATAAAGTGATTAAGAGCAATGAAGTCGTTAAACAATACGATCATAAAATTTTTTTATTGAATCTCGATGAGATGCTACATAGAGAAATTAAACGCAGTTTAGGAAAATAAAATTTTTAATAGTTAAAGTTATTAAACATTTGTTTTAGAAAATGTACAAGTACTTTAATTGTCCCTCTTACCATCATTGGAGTATCCCCTTTATCCAAAATAAATTAACGCTTTTTTTTTTTTAAAATAAACCAATTCTTTGCTGCCCACTTCTTCACATTTTGCTCAGCTTTCCAACAATGGAAACCTAAACCGTATTTAGTGTTTATATTAAATTAATTAGTTCAATTTAATCTGTAAAAATATTACCTAAGTTAGAACACTCGACTATTGTTAAATATGTAAATTTGTAGAATTAATATTTTACATGTTTACTCAACTATTAGTTACTTAACTTTCTTTTTAATCTCAAAATCACTCAACTAAGAATTTTTTTTATAAAAAAGTTGCTCAACTATAAGTTATTTTCACAAAAACCACTCAACTTTATTTTATAACTCAAAAGCCACTCAATTTTTCGAGAAAGTTGCTCCGAAGCCCCAGGCAGCTCTTAATTCCATTACAAAAACTACCCAAATCGTTTATTTTTTGTTCTTTGGTCCAGAAAATCCTACCAAGTGTCCTACTGCTCCGCCAGGCCAACTGGGACTCTTGGCGTGCTTGTTAGGACCACTCATATGATTTTTCGAGAAAGTTGCGCTAGAACCCCCTGCAACGCCAGATTACGTGGGCTAACACCCACGAAAAACTGCCCAAATCGCCTGTTTCCTGTTCCTTGGCCTATAAAATCCTACCAGGTGTCCTCCGACTCTGTCGGGTCACCTGGGATCCTTACGGACCCATTCGTATGATTTTTTTGGAACGTTGCATCGGAGCCCCAAGCAGCACAGATTTCATGGGCTAACACCTACGAAAAATTGGTCAAATCACCTTTTTCTTGTTTCTTGGCCCAAAAAATCCTATCAGACATCCTACGGTGCCGTTGGACCACCTGGAACTCTTGGCGAACTCGTTATGAACCCACTCGTATGATTTTTCGAGAAAGTTGCGCTGGAGCCTCCGACAGCGCTTGATTTCGTCACTTAACGAGAAACGCACGATAAAATTTGTTCTTCAACAAAATTTGATAAAACAATTAAAAAAGAGTATCACATTATTTTTTTAAGAAAATCATTTAAAATAAAAAAATATATTTCAACAATATTTAATGAAAAAAAATATATAAATTGGTCAAGTGACTTTTTAAATGAAATGACAATAATTGAGTGATTTTCTAAATGAAATACCTATAGTTGAGTAACTTTTAAGTTAAAAAATAAAGTTCAGTGACTTCCTATGAAAAGAACATTTAGTTGATTGATTGTATGTGAAAAATAACTTTAGTTAGTTGGATAATTTTGAGGTTAAAAAAGAAAGTTAAGTGAGTTTTGATATAAAAAACTAATAATTGAGTGACTTTCTATGAAAAGAATTAATAGTTGAGTGACCGTCTAAGATATAACTCATTTTTTTACTAATAATTAAATCAATTAAGTTAACTTAACATAAACACAAATTATAAATAAGTATATGTATACGTCAGGCTTCCCTAGTGGGTGAGAAAAACGTCAAGAAGTGGATATGCAAAGAATTGGTCTATTTTATTTATATTTATAAAATAACTTTAACCATAAAAGTTTTTGTCTAAACTACCCGTAGGGTGTGTTCACAATGAAAGAAAATTTTCTAAGAAAATAAGTGGAACCTTCTTTTTTTGTGTCCCTATGTATGCAAAAAAATATTTACCCAAAATTATTTATAAATAATATAGATAAAATACTATGAGAAGCGGCAATGGAGTGGTGGACGGGATGGAGCTATAAGGGGTGGAGGTGAAGATGAGCGGTAGGTTGGAGGATGGGAGGATACGATTAATGTAGAATGTCACTGGTAAACTTTTTTGACTATTATTTATCTAAGTCATTTTATTTTAATTTGAAACTATTTAACTTTAAAATTATTAATTTACTTTTAATGAAATAATTCTCTCACACATAAATATTTAAAAATTATGTTAGATTATAAATTTTAAAAGTCTTTCTCTTTTGCTTAAATATCGTGTTAAATTAAAGAATATCACATAAAATAATATGATACGATAAAAAATATTATATGTGCCTTGGAATGAATCGAAAGATGAGAAGCAGGAGATCGATCGATCTTAACTAAACTTCATTCAGTTTATATATAGTCTTTTAATGAAAAATAAATAAGGTGAGTTGAAATATTAAATGATTAAGTGAAACCAATGTAAAGATTCATGGAGAAAGTCAATAATGTATTAATAGGAGAAATCAAGGAAGAGAGAAGTTGATTTTAAAGCAATTAATGACCAACCACCACTCCCTTTTTACTTCCTATAGTTGAGAATAACTTTTATACACATCAAAAATAATTACAGCTTGAAAAGTAAGGTAAGTTTAAAACATGAAAAATAAGGATGCTTTGGGTACAACGTTATCTATCTATATATATGTATATACACACACAACATTATCTTATAGTTAGCAAGTTTTTTGTTTTTTATTTTTTAAAAAAACTACACTATATGTTACCTTTTAGTTGTCACGTTACATTTGTTCAGAGTCAATTTAACTAACTTTAGAAGTTCTTAATTTAATGTTTTAAACTAAAAAATTAGATATTCTAAAATTATACAAAACCTACAACAACAACAACATACCCAGTGGAAGTCCACAAGTGGGGTCTGGGAAAGGTAACATATACTTAGATCTTATCACTATCTCCTAGAGATAGAGAGGTTGTTTCTAAAAAATTCTCGTCTCAAAATCTAGACAAAAACTACTATATACAAATTGCCAAAAATAAAAAATAAAAATTCAAACCAATATGATAAAAAATACTATATTTCAAAATGTTAGTCAAAATTCATACTGTGGTAAAGTTTTTTTTTTTAAAAAAAAAGAAAATGTATGGTATCATATTAAATTTTCTATGAAAAATTCTTTGCTGTCAGCGTACAAAAATTTAACTTTTTTGGTTGCATACTTTGTACTGTCTCTAGTACTCTGCTTGCAATGAGCTGTGTACAAATCTTATATACTATCTGCCACCTCTACTTCTCACGAGCCTATTAATAGTTCCCCTTTTTTTCACTTGTTATAAACCACACATCATAAAAACATCCCTTTTCCAGAGCTTATAACACTGTTTCACTGAAAAGAAAAGCTTATTTTAAATGACAAATACTGCTTCCAGAACACATATTTTGCTTATACTATATGTTTTTTGCGTTTTGTTGCTATCTTCTCTAATAAATGGAACTATGGGAGTCCGTCAATTATCTGAAGAATACATGATAATGAAACCTGAGTTGATCAGTCGTACGCATCATAATAAGCGCCCTGTTTTTCATGGTACAGAGATCAAGAATTGCTTACCAAAAGGGTTCAGGCATGCATCTGGTCCAAGCAGATTTGTCAACAATCAAATATTTGGTGAACTTGGATGTGCTCAAGACAAGCATTTCAAGCAACCTTAGCCCACACAACAATGTTGTAATGAGAATTACTGATGTTCCCTTTAATTAATACGAATAAGCGGTACTATTCTTGAATTCTGGTTCTTGTCTTATTGATGCGACTATAGTGGAGTTTTTATACTTCTGTATGTAAGCTCTTTTATTTTGCTACTTATCAAGAAAGAAAAATGAAAATTTTCATTATGCCCTTTGTTACTGTGTGTTTATATTAAGTTAACTTGCATGTACTGATGAACAAGTCTTAAACAGAGTAAATTGTGATTCTTTTCCTCAGTCCCGTTTGCTAGACTCACTAATTAGAAACATGTTGAAAGTTCTTATGAAGATTTCATTTGGAATTCAAACATTATAAGAGTTGCATTTGACAACTACCGGATCATAATTTCTGATATAAGACTGTTCTATGCTACACATAAAACATGAAATTCTGCATGCATTTTCGTTGTCGAACAAAGAAACATATAAAAATAGAAAAAGAAAAAGAAAAAACCAATAACTGAGTTACATAATCTATATTGTTCTTGGCATTGCATCGAAGATTACTTACAAAGGCAAGGTTAGCAAAGTGGGGATGTATTGAATCAACTACCTGTTCTTTGTGCGATCAAGAAGAGGAAAGCATAGATCATCTATTCTTTGTATGCCTATATGTCTCTGTTATTTGGACGAAACTGTTTGCTTGGCAAGAGATTTATCAAAGAAGTTTGAATTGGCAAAATGAAGTTAACTGGCACTAGCACACATGAAAGGGAAGAATAGCGAGGCCCAAATCTACCGCATGACATTAGCTGTAGACTATTACAAGGGAAAAAATGGAATGCAGAAGTGATTACCAAACTCATCATTCATGATATTCATGGACAGGCTCTATGTATCCTAGGCTGGCATATCGTTTAGGAGACTTCAATATGTACCCCTAAAGAATCGATTTACAAAGAGACTAGTTAGTATGTACTGAAACTAAGCCCGGGGCCATCTGTCCTAAGCTTGTTTTTCCTGATCTGTAAAGAGTTACTTGGTAAATAAAATATTTTACTTACCAAAAAAAGAGACAATAAGACTATTCATCAGAAGGGGAAAAGAAAAGAAGAGGAAAAATAACCAAGGTCCACTATATAGTAAAGCCATTGAGGTTTCTTAAAGATGTCACAGAACACCTCAAGATAACAACATTAACGAGTGGCCAAAATAAACCAGCAGTCATGTAATAGTTCCAGACAATTGAGTAGAAGTACATTGTTTAGGCAGCTCTATAGCAACAACTGAAAAGAAAGATGTCGCAGCAAAATAACAGGATGCTCCATAACTTAGCTATACAAGTCGTCATCATCAGCTCCAGCATTAGTAGCTGCAAAGGGATCAGATGCAGCAACCCCGCCACTGGCCTCAGTAAACCGAAATTCAGTTCCAAAACCTCGAGATTGTTGTAAGGTCTGAGCAAATGCCTGGTATTTACGAATATCAGCATCACTCACACTTCGACGTGCATACTTCATGGACTCCTCAAAATGAGCAGGCTTAATCTCTGATATGTCATCATCAGCATCCTCATCCATAGAATCAGGATTCTCTGCTCGCCTCCTTTCCTTTTCTATATCCTGTAACAACACCATTTGACAAATATTAGGACGTTAACTATACCCATTAACTTAATTTTGAAGAAAGAGAGGTTACCAACACCACTTGAAAACATTTTGACATAAAGAGACTAGCTAGCAAGTTAAAATTGGAGTTTAAAGCAAGAGATACATTTCCAAGAAAGGGAGAGGGCATAAACACTTTGACTTCAGATATTTATTTACGCATATTTTGGCAACCATCAAACTGGAAACACAAAAACTATTAACAAAATACCACAGAGCACCATTTTTTCAATATTTCAGCACAGATGAACTAAAAACATTGTCCAACATAAATATCAGCAACTGGCAGATTCCATCTTTAGCAGCAGCATGTGCTAGCGCATACACATTTAAGTATGAATAATATATTTTTTGTATAACTTTATACCAAGTCCACACTTGCTGCAACAAGGTGGAGTGATACTCTCCACCAAGTTTAAAATCTCTGACCCCAATATCAGTAAATGTACAACAGTAAACACAGTTAAAAAGCTGTAAAGAACAAAGACAAATGAAGGACAGATGGAGGACAGATGAAGGACGTACTTTCTCAATGTTCTCCCTTATGGCGTATTTGCAGGCCCGTTGACAGATCTCGGTGATATCAGCTCCACTAAATCCCTGAGTATATTTGGCAAGGGCCCTCAAATCAACATCCTTTGATAGGGGAGATTTTCTAAGACACGCCTTGAAAATCTGATGGCGTGAGTCCTCGTCTGGAAGTGGGATATAAATTAATTGATCAAGTCGACCAGGTCTCAGAAGTGCAGGGTCAATTATATCAGGCCTGTTTGTGGCCCCAATAATAAAAACAGTTTTCTTTGCATTCATTCCATCCATTTCAGTCAGTAGTTGATTCAGAACCCGATCAGCTGCTCCACCAGCATCACCACTACTGCTCCCCCTCTGCAAAAAAATCAAGCACCATTGTTTGTAAGCAATGATACAAGGATAGCTACTGTTTTCCCTCCTTTCCAAGATCTATCTATTTATATCCACTTGGAGTGCCAGATTCAGATATCTGTGCTGTCTCAGTCCACATAATCCATCAATGAGTTCCTGTGTTTTCTTACAACAAACAATTTGGTAAACGTGGAAAATATCTTACCTGAGTGGCAATAGAGTCAAGCTCATCAAAGAAGAGAACACAGGGTGCAGATTGTCTAGCCTTGTCAAAAATTTCACGGACATTGGCCTCACTCTCTCCAAACCACATGGTAAGCAGCTCAGGCCCTTTGACACTAATGAAATTGGCTTGACACTCATTTGCAATTGCCTTGGCAAGAAGTGTTTTCCCACATCCTGGAGGACCATAGAAAAGGACACCTTTTGACGGAGACATACCAAATTTCTCGAACTTCTCTGGATGCTCCACAGGGTATTGAACAGTCTACATAATATGAAACAAGAACAATGATGACAACCCCCTAAGGAAGAACTTAGTGGCGTATATGAATGCATCAAGACCAAGTAATAGAATTCAATTACCTCTTGAAGCTCTCTCTTGACATTTTCAAGACCTCCAATGTCTTCCCATGAGACATTAGGCACTTCAACAACCTGCATATAGTTTTCATGAAAGAGCCCAATAAATTTGTGAACTTAAAAACACAATTAAACACAACCCACCTATTCCATCCGTAAACTCCATACAGACAAAATGACAGAAGAATCATAAGCAACAACAACATTGCACATGATCAGGCAGCACGCTACATTACATAACTGGATCGAAAATAGGCCACTTACCGTTTCACGCAATGCAGATGGATTGCTTGTTCCTAAAGCAGTTTGGAAGTGCTCATTTGTGACAGCCATTGAATTCAATATTTCAGCGTCAATGGAATCATCTTCCAGATCAATGACATCCATTTTCTCTCTAATGCACTGAAGCGCAGCTTCAGTGCAAAGAGCAGCAAGATCTGCACCAACATAACCATGTGTATCTTTTGATATTCTTTCCAAATCAACCTGCAGAATCAAATACTCGACATTATGCCACAGTGCCAATTTGATACCCAAAAAAGAAAGGGAATTCAAAAAGTTGGCTTACTTCTTCTGCAAGCTTCATATTCTTGGTATGAATACGAAGAACTTCAAGACGTCCAACTTCATCAGGAACACCAATGTCAATTTCCCTATCAAACCTACCAAACCTTCTGAGAGCAGGATCAATGCTGTTAGGGCGATTGGTAGCTCCAATAACTATGACATGAGCACGAGATTTCAGTCCATCCATCAGAGTCAGGAGCTGTGAAACAATCCTTCTCTCAACTTCACCATGTGTCTTCTCTCGCTTGGGAGCAATTGAATCAATTTCATCAATAAATATAATAGATGGAGCATTTTTCTCAGCCTCTTCGAATGCCTTCCTGAGATTGCTTTCACTCTCTCCAGCCAATTTGGACATGATTTCTGGTCCATTGATGCAGAAGAAAAATGCACCTGTTTCGTTAGCCACTGCTCTGGCTATCAGGGTCTTCCCAGAACCAGGGGGGCCATAGAGTAAAATTCCCTTTGGTGGTTTCACACCAATGGATTTGAAAAGTTGAGGATGCCTCAATGGTAATTCCACCAATTCACGAATCTGAGCCATCTGTTTTCTCACACCACCAACGTCGTCATAGCCAACTTCGTCCAGTCTCTCCTCATCCTCCCTTTTAACAGGCTCCCCCTCACAAAAGATTTCAGTGTCTGGAGCAACAACACAATACTCCCCCGGGTCAGTCTCAATGACTTTGAATTCCACACTTCTCATCCCTCCTCTAACAAGGAAATTGTCCCCTTTCCTCAAAGGACGATATGCTTCCAAGAAGTAAGCTGAAAATAGAAATATGTTTAAAATTGAGGCCAACACAAACAGAGCTTACAAATAAGGTGGATACAAATTTACTAACATAGAAGACAACGTTCACCCTCTAATTTTCACCACCAACTGACAAAATCAAAGATCAGAAAGTACAAAATCAAGGAAAGACCGTGAATTGGAGATAATTTAATAAACACTGGGGGATCCCAAAACAGATGCACAATAAAGCAGGCAGGCAACAATATCACCAGAAGAACAAGACAGAAATTATAATTCTATAAGAATCACAATGTTAAAATGGCATCTAGGCCCCATAATAACGAGTTCTCCTATTACAACAGCATACCCAGTGTAATCAAGTTGATTGATCGAAAAATCAAATTACGGATATTTAACTTGTTCAAAACCAGTTGAATTGCATTGCACACAAATTATCAAATGTATAGTTTGCACTAATAGATGGTGTCTCCTTCTGATGGTACCACTGGAAGAACAATAACCTACTAGAGCTATTAGGTTTTTATATATACTTACTGTGAAGCAAGATACCAAATTCTGTTGGTAGCATTATGGTGTCAGATACTAATTAGGCACCCAGGCTCATCTCCTTAATTCAGGGTGCTCAGAATTTAAATCGAATCACAGTGAACAAAACTAACACCAGAGAGAGTAAGATGTATTGCTTGTGATCGAGAAAATCATATATCAATGATATTGACGGTCTTTTTTCATTATCAATACTACGGTAATACCCGGTTCCTTCAACTCACCCTAATTATTTTTTAGAATCTGATGGAAAGTTCAACTAATTGGAAATTCCTATATCGCAGCAGCACAGAGAATAAAACCTTGAAAGTTGTCAAACTAGAAACCATGCTTGAGCTATTCAATGGGAAAGTAATTGCATATCTCAGTCAAGCTGCACACTTACGTTTCAAGAATGCATCAAACAAATCCCCGGTGAGACCTTCTATAGTATCATCTATAGGAAGTATGTGGACACGCTTCCCATACTTAACATCTGGACATTGGTGCACAGACACAACATCTCCAAGACGGACCCTCAAATTTGAACGCACAACCTTGTTCATCCTAATCTTCGGCTCATCGCATGTTTCATCAGCAAGAGCAATGACAACTGTATCCTTCCTTTTCTTGCCCTGGATTCAAATGCAGCATAAAACTAGTAAGTCAATTTGATAGACAGGCACACAAAAATACAATCAGATTCAGAGAGTTAACCTCATTTTAGATAGCTGTTAAAATTAAGCTACA
>JAOTQJ010000096.1:21194318-21224004 GCA_025642045.1 Solanum sejunctum | reverse complement strand
CGTACTTGTTGTTTTCTTACCGTACATTTTCATTTCACTGCTTTTTGTCATATCTAGTCTTTCTACTAATGGGTTTTAAATTGAGGGTTTTAGGAAACAGGCTTTCTACTTCTATGAAGTAGCGATAAGGTCTGCGTACAATCTTCTCTCCCCAGACCCCACTTGTGAGATATCACTGGGTATGTTATTGTTGTTGTTGTTTATATCCAAGAAATTGAAGTTTCTTGGTTACATGATAATTACACAATAAAGAAGCGAATAGTGCATAAAAATGAAGAAAAGAAATTAGAGTCATTCAGAGTCCACCTGTTTTGAAACCAAAAATATTGTTGGGATTTTTTTTTGGTTAGTTATGTTCTTTTCCCAATATTGTTCGACATAATAAAGCCCAAGGACCATCAAAACAAAAATTTTCACTAAGGAAAAACAAAACAAACAGGGAATAACTACTAGTATATAGCCATTCGATCAAAGTAATTAGTAAAAAAATGAACATTGACGATATAGATATGTATAGTCAGTATATATTTCATGTATAGTTAAACTATATTCAATTTTTGTGTATATCATCATATATATTCGATAACAACCTATGTATAAGTAATCTATATTGTATAGTCTGTATACTTTCTATGATTTTTAGCAATCTAAATTGAATAGTCATCATATACTTTCTATAATTTTTGACTTTTTCTTTTATGTAAATAAAACAGGAGTATATTTGTTATAAACTAATTGTTTATTGTATATATTTAAAATTTTTCCAAAACCAAACAAAATGGAAGACCCTAATGCCTACGTCTTAGAAAGGTCATTATATTTTGTGTTTCAAATAATACTTAATAGTCCAATTTACGAAGTATAGAACAAGTTTAAGGGCTATCTATATATTTCGTCTTGTTGAAACTTAGCTGAAAGAAGAAACAAATCGAGTCCAACTAGGAGTAATTAGAATGGAGTTTGATTGACGCGATCAAGACGGATCACCCTTAGGCCTTATGCAGTCAATGAACTCATACTAATGCTAGAACTTGTCGCAAAGCTAAGTCAGAAATGAAAGAAGTCCACCCAAAGCCCTTGATACTTGTCTGATCAATCACCGATAGCTTTACAGAAAAAAAGACGAGATAAATAAAGAGAATTTAGCATAGTTGAGCCATTTGGCCATCAGGTTGGCACAAAATGGCCCAGCTCATTTTATTGCCTTGCTTTAGCCACACATTTTCAGACTACTGTCTTCAAAAAGCTCCTTGAACAACTTCATATCCTCATTGTTGAATACTTCATCTTTGCTATTAAGAAAAAGAAGGATAAACATCATTAACAAATGCATCGGTAAAAAATGCAGATCCTGTGACAAGTACTAAAGGGAAGGTCGATACCACATGCTCCCAAGAACTGATAAGCGAAGCCAGAAAATCCATGGAATCGACGAATAACATGATATTAGAAGAAGAAATAAAGATTAGACATTCAAAAAGCATCTGAAAAAGGAAATTATGTTAACTCAGGGGGAAACTAACATAACAGGTATGAAGTACATCATTTACAAAGTTATAGTAAGGGAGAAGCCAAAAGATAAATACTGTTAAGTCCACGATGCACCTCATGAGAAAATACTCAGAATGCTAGGAACTTATCGTACATCTGATTAAATCCTGCTAAAGGAAATTAAAATCTCTGCAACATATTGACAAGTTCATTCCTCGTCTTGTCTTCCACAAACAACTAGAGAATTTGATCCAAGGCCAAGGGTGTGCCTATTAGTCAATGAGGTGGGTTGAGACACGAAGTCTCAAGTTCAAATCTTAGCAAAGACCAAACACTAGGGGATTTCTTCTCATCTGTCCTACCCTTGGAGGACAAAGTTATAACTTGATGGCTTTTTGTTGGTGGGAGGTGATAATTATCCCGTAGAATTAATCGAAGTGCATGCAAACGGGCCCAAGCACCACGATCATATAAAAAATATCTAGAGGTATTGACTTCTATGAATGTCGAAAAAACATTATTGGCCACTCATATAAATGTATGGAATTGAATTGTTACCATATTCTGCTTGTAATTAATACTCCAAAGGTCTTTATAGACAAGTGGATAGTAATAGGACCTAGGGTGTGTTTGATGCAGAGGAAATGTTCCCTTGGAAAATATATTTTTTGGAAAAATAAGTAAATGTCTTGCATATTTAGTGTTTGGTATGTAAATAAAAACATATTATCCCCAAAACATTTATAGTATAAAATTTAGGAAAACTGTGGGGTGAGATGACATAGGGAGTTGGAGTTTAGGGGTGGAAAGGGGTCGGGGATATTGAGGGTGGAAGGAGATAATGAGCTTAAAAGGTCACTTAAGGAACTTGTTTTCCCTACTTCTATGGGGAAATCATTTTGCTCATTTTTAAGGAACTTGTGCTCCTATATTTCACCAATCAAACATGGAAAAATTGAAAATTATTTTCTTCTGTACCAGAACCAACCCTAGTGGCACCACACTTAGCGAAATCCAACTCGAAGGACCATATATAATCCAAAACAGTGAGGACCAAATGACTAACAATTTTAGGTTACCAAAACTATAGAGCAGAAATGCATCATATGCTTAACATTACAGCAAACAGGGAGAAAAAAGGTCCAAATTTCAAACGACTTATTCTCTGTATATCCAAATAAACACAGAACATACATGTTACCTGTTGGCATTCTGATCATAAATGCATCCACCTTCACTACAGTTCTTTTTTCAACTTGCATATCCATGCGGGAACGCTCCTCTTCTAGTCCTTTGCAACTCAGAAGTTGCTTGCTCTTCTAACTTGCTTAGCAACTCAGCAGCCATTTGCTCAAGTTCTTCCTGCAATTTTCTTTGCATTTCCGCTTGCATCTCTTGGCACATTCCAATGGACATACTTGCTTCAAAGTCTATCCATTGCACATAAATCTTTTTTGGAGGCCTCTTTCCTAACTCTTTTCCACAAACATAGCCAGTCCATTCACCAAGTATAGTGGGTAAACTCTCATCTGTACTCATTGAAATTTGAATGTTCATTTTCTTCAGATTGTTGTTGAACCTCAATTTCCTGGAGCTGACCCTGCAAACAGGTTATACTATAAAATACGAAGCATCTAATAAAATAATAAAACAATGATATCAGAAAATTACATGAATTTGTTGTGACTGAGGATCCAACCACACCAATCTTCTTTGTCATTCTAATGAGTATGTTGGGGTTCCCAAACTCGATTTGGTGGTGCCTTTGTTCCATAATCAGGATCTCTCTACAACATATTACAATAGATGAAAATATTTATATTTATAAACTGACAATAACATAAACGAATTACAAATAATTACATAGTGGTTTCGGTAAATGCATTTATACCATCGATTCCTTCTCTTCGGCCAATGACTCTGAGCCACATGAGTGTTCAGTGATTTGTTTTCCCCAGTATAGTTTGTTCCTCTCACTCATAACCTGCAATTAGATAAATACATCAAGATGCAATGCTTACATAGTAATTTATCATGCATTTTTATCATCAAGTTACCTTGAAGGCCGGACTTCTAAACAGTCCTACCAGAAACACCCAATCATCAGGTGTAATATCATCCGGCCTCTGGACGGTCTCTCATCTCAGCAGCATTGCTGGAGTAGTCAGCATGCAATCGAGTGTTCCATGCTCCAAAAAGCCTTTGCATAGTGTTGATAACAAGATCTTGCAACACATGTTCTCGCATACCACTAGTTCAAGTTTATCCTAATAAAATATGTAAAGCTATTGTGAGTAAATAAAGCATGCAACACAAAAGTCAATTTTGACATTGAAAGTAAATAAACATGTAACACAGAAGTCATTTGACACTGAAAGTAAATTGTTACCTTAACCTTTAACCACATTGGTTATCCATATTTTTGTTAAGTATTGCCTGCGAATTATCATTGCTGAATGATATAGTGGGCCACATAATCAAGCCATAATAGTTAACAATATCTCTGGACCCAGGACCTACAACTCTCGCAATGTCATCTGGCATTACAATGGCAATGTTACTTCCCTGCTTAGTTTTCATGTCCACATGTAAAAATTTGTATCTCCCTCTGCCTCTCTTAGATTTGTTGCAAACTGTGAAGCAAAAGATCGACATGAACCCTTGTTAATTAACAGTCATTACTACTATTATCATTAAATAGGATCGCTTTAAGCATTTCAAATACCTTTCCTTTGTACCACTTTAATCAACTATCTTGATAAGATATATCGTAAATGTAAGCCAAAAAATGAAAGATTTTTAATCTTTCTTTCGGTTTTAGTTAAAAAGTCAGTACTTTCCAAAGGCTAATTTCCAAGGAAGTAACTGTCAGTTGGTAAACAGGCCATAAAAGTTTGTTCACATGATATTGATCCAAGAAATGCCAACTGAAATCATAACTCAATTTCAATTTTAACCAGTAGTAAGCCAAACAGTAATAGATTTTAGGATCCTTCATTCTATTGGCATGAGGAACTACTGATTCTAATCTAACAAGTCATTCTTAAGAGATTAAACAGCAAGGAAAGCTTCACATATTCTTCTGTGGGTTTATGTGGTGGCTTCAGTTTTTGATGTTTCAAGCTCTAAGATGGCATTGAATCCGAATTCAGTTCCCGGAGCAAATGATGATTTCAGTTCATCCGCAGTTTGTGTGGTGCTAATCTTGTTATCCTTCACCGCCAAATTCTCCTTCTTCACATAATCAGCAAGAGTTGAGGTAACAATTTCTCGTATTACGAAATTAGTAACCCTATCTTCACCAAGTATCTGCAGTAGAAAGTCCCTAGGAACCTTTGATGTTTTCCCTCCCTTTTCCCTGCGGAAGCCTGGAACAGGTGGCGCTGATTTTGCTAAATTAGTCAAAACTTTTTCGAAAACTATTTTTGTGTCTTCCTCGTTCACATCTACTCTGACTTGTATCTTCTCAGCTTCTTCGGATTCAACAGCTATCTTTGCATTTTTAACTCTTATCAAAGAATCATCATTAGCCAAATCTGCCTCTAGCCCTGAACTAGCAGCCGATACTGGTTTCACCAATCTTACGCATCCTTGCGAGAATACACAATGCTTCAATAACCCCTGATTTGTAACTGCTTTTGCTGGGTAAATTGCCACAAAATTGGGGATAGTGCTGACGGTAGTATGACGAGAGTCGATAAGCAGCCGGCGGGATGCCGATGCCATTGACATGGTCATCGACATGGCCATGATTTCCACAGTATTAATTTTCTTGCGAGTGTGAGAAGGAGACTAGAATGTACAAATTCAAAGATAAGATAATGTAGGGCATTTGAACTTGGACCGGGCGAAAGTGCCGTGGGTCATTGCCACAATACCCCTGAAATTTGAGTGGTGTTTAATTTTACCCCTCAAACTAGTTGTTTAAATTTTTTGAAATAATTTATTGTTCGACATTCTAACTATTTTCACTTTTATTTTTATTTATTCAATATTATTTATTCCATATATTAAACGCAATAAATCTAATAATAATTCTCTTTTATTATATTATTATTTGAATATAATAAAATTAATACTATAAAAAATTATTATTCTTAATATTAAAAATTAAAAAATAGATTGTCTCTTAATTTTCTAAATAGGACAATTAAGACTAGATTATAATATATGGACACAAATAAACGATTGGAAGGGAGTAATACCAAAGTGGTTAAAAACTCTCTAATATAATATAAAATTAATATTTTTATATCTGGGTATAATACAAGTTATGTCTATAAAGCAAAATAAGTTAGTATGTTGCTTTTAACTCTTACAAAACTTATTTTATTAGAAGCATAAGTTTAGTTCGAAATCTACGTAATGTAACTTAATTCATATATAAAATCTATACTAATAGATGTATAAATTTAGTTTTAGAATCACAAAGTTATGTAATACAAAAGTAATATATTCGATAAAATCTCACAAAATAAGATTTGAAAAGAATAAAATGTATATAAAATTTTAAATCTTAGTAATTATTCTTGATAAATTCTCGAAAACATAAGAAACATAATTTATTTCGGATAAGATAATAATTTTTTAAAAATATATCGAATAAATTAGACATTATACAACTTATGCCGAATAACTTAAATCCAAAACATATATTATGTTGAACAAAATAAATTTCTTCAAACTGGTGCCTCGCAAAATTAGGTTATAAATAAAAGTACTTTGAAAGCCCACAATGTTTTAATCAAATGAATAACATACATACACAGAAATTAAAAAGCATTATAGATTTTTAGGTAGAAACTAAAAATAACCCAAAAATAAAGTTCAGTAATGAAGGTTCAGTAAGCTTAATTGCTCCAAGAACATAATAATTCAACTTCAATTTTAACCAGTATTAAGCTAAACAGTAACAGATTCAGGATCCTTCAATCTATTGGCCTCGAGAACAACTGATTCTATTCTAACAAGTCACTCTACCAGATTAAACAGTGAGAAAGCTTCATATCTTCTTCTGTGGGTTTATGTGGTAGCTTCAGTTTTTTATTTTTCAAGCTCTAAAATGGCATTGAATCCGAATTCAGCTCCCGGAGCAAACGATTCCATGAGTTCATCCTCACTTTGTGTGATGCTAATCTGGTTATCCTTCACCACCAAATTCTCCTTCTCCACATAATCAGCAAGAGTTGAGTTAATAATTTCTCGTATAACGGAACTGGCAACTAGATCTTCACCAAGTATCTGTGGTAGAAACTCCCTGGGAACCTCAGATGTTTTCCCTCCTTTTTTCCTGCGGAATCCTGGAATCGGTTGCGCTGATTTTTCTAAATTTGTCAAAACTTTTTCGAAAATTATTTTTGTGTCCTCCTCGCTCACATCTACTCCGACTTGTATCTTCTCAGCTTCTTCGGATTCAACAACTATCTTTGCATTTTTAACCCGTTCGTCATCAGCTAAATCTGAATTAGCAGCCGATACTGATTTCACCAGAGATCTTAGGCATCCTTGCGAGAATATACAGTGCTTCAATAACCCCTGATTTGTAACTGCCGTTGCTGGGTAAAATGCTACCTTCTTTGAGATAGTACTGACGGTACTATGTCTCGAGTCGATAAGCAGCCGGCGGTACGGCGACCCCATTGCAGTGGTCGTCGTCATTGCCATGGTTCCCTCGGAAACTATTAGAACTGGCGAGTTTGAGAACTGAGAAGAAGACCAGACATGAGAAATTCAAAGATAAGATAATGTAGGGCATTTGATTTTCCACCGACGGAAGTGGCGTGGGTCATTTCCATTTGGCACGAACAACCCCCAAAGTTAGGGTGGTGTCTAATTTTGCCCTTCAAACATGTATCCTTTAATTTTTTTCATCCTATGACATTTTAATTTTTAAGTACTCCCTTCATTTTAGTTTTGTCCAATGTCGATTTAATATTTTTTTTAAAATACTAATAAATAAAATAACAATCCTCTTTTATTGCATTAATTAATTATCACTTGAATGTAATAAAATTAATATTATAATAAATAATTATAATTAATAATATGAATAAATTAAAAATCAAGTCATAAATTATCTTTCATTTTCTTAAATTAGAAGTAAAAATGAACTCAATATACTAGGCCAAATAAGTGGGTGAAAAAAGTAATAAAGAAGTGATCGAAGACATTTCCTATATTAAAAAAAATAATAACAATGACAATAACAACATACCCAATGAAATTTCACAAGTGAATTTTGGGAAAGGTAGAATATACACAGACCTTATCGCTATCTCGTAGAGGTAAAAAAGTTGTTTCCTGGAAATTCTCATCTCAAAATCTGCAAGCAGAATAAACTAGACATGAGAAAAGAAAAGGAAAAGAAAGGGAACAAAAAGGACGGCTAATAAGGAAAAACACATGATATTATATAAATACGATAAAATTAACATATCAAAATGAAAAATGACAACACAAGATATACAGATAATGTATATATTCTAAAAAGTGAACAAATATATGACTAATAATGACAACATATGATGTAAAGATATCACTCCTCCTACTAACCTATTATATCACAAAATCAATTAACGACTTACCCTAATTAACCTATTAGTCCTCTACGCTAATATGCAACCTCCACTCTTTTCTATCTAAGATCATGTCCTCGGTGAGATGAACTTTGGTCATATCTTGTTTGATCACCTTTCTCCAATACTTCTTCGGTCTACCTCTAACCTTCGCGTATCTCCTAAATCCAACATTTCGCATCTCCTAACAGGAGTCTCGATACTCTTTCTCTATACATATCCAAACTAATGCAGTCTAGCTCCCTCATCTTGTCAGCCATAAGGGCCACTTTTAGCTTCTCTAAGATGATCTCATTCCTAATCCTATTACTACAATATGCTCACATATTCATCTCAACATTCTCATCTCCACAACCTGCATCTTCTGAATATGTAATTTCTCATATAAAAAAATGTTACATATAAATATAAATTTATATTGTAGTATAGTAATATGACATGGCTTATGTCTTACAAGGCATAACAAATTAATCATCTAGTTTCTTCGAAACTTCGAGAATGTTTGAATGGATTTATTTTGAAGTGATTTTAATTCGAAATATCTTTTAAGTGTTTTTTGAATTGATTTATTTTAAATCAAAATTCTTTTAAACAGAAGTATTTGAATTTAAAAAAAAAAGACGTGTAAAAGCCTTATAAACCCCACTTTTGATTTATAAATCGAACTCAATACAAACAAGCTCTTAAGATTTTGGGAGACCATAGGTTTTATGACCAATTTACCCTCAGTAAACCAATTAAAATACCGTCCAAGACCATTTATTAAACTTTCAAATTCCCCATCTCCATTTGGCAAACCTTCTCCCTCCTTCCAGATTCTTCTTTTCCCGTTGATACCTCTCCACTACTCTCAGTAACTTCTCCTCCGGCGCGCCGTCGAAATCGTCGTTCTAGAAGGTTTGTCGTCCTCTCCTCTCTAGTTACTCTCTTCTCGATTTTTCATGAACTCTGTTTACATGTGTTTCGCAAGTATAGTGGATCCCTGGCTAGATAAACGAGAAGGATTGTGGTAGGAAAAGATGATTAAATTATGACTAAAATGAGTGTACTGTAGATAGATGATTCATAAACACGAGGCGTGATTGAGTTGTGTTTGTATTCTGTTGAGCCCTTGCTTCGGGCTTTCGAAGGAAGAGAGTGAAGTATGGATCAGCATTGGTGATTATGTGAGAAGGAAAATACTTGCATGTGTTTTTTTAATAAATTATTTCATGAAATATGTAATCTGCATAAACTTTTACACCTAATCATGGTTGATTAGTATTAGAATCTGTGAACAAACTAGTGCTATCATGCTTTGCTCTGAAAAATCATATTCTCCTTAAAATGGCTATTCTTTCTTATGCTAAAGCTAATGCTCTTTCATGTTCTTGTATGCTGAGATTTTCTTGTTTCATTTCATTCATGTTTGTCATTTTGAATGGTTCTTTTGAGCTTGATCATTTTCAGGTCTTATAATTGTTATCATTGCTCTTAATGTCTCTGCCAATTTTCTGATAACAGTCTGCTGCTTATTGCTAGAGCTATTCTTCAGCCTTTGGTTTTAACTCCACGTCTTAGTCATCTTTCTAATGGCGGTATGTTAGTCGGATTATTTTCTTCCATTCCCTTTTGTTGTAATTTTGTTAATTCTATAGCTTACGTTATAGTTTCACAGATTGACAGGATTCTTAAACATGAAGCTACCGAAGAAAAGGGTGAGCGAGCTAGAATGGTAAGTCTCATGTAGGAGATAAAGATGGTTGGTTGTTTATTAAAGGCTAACTTATATGTAATTTCTCTATCTTCCATTTTGGACATTAGAAAATGTTAGTTGTATGTTGCAATTTAAAAAATAAAATTATTTTATTGAAACTTTCTCAACTTTCAAAAGTTCAAAATTATTACAGTTTGATGTGCTGTTTTCTCTATGAAATTGAATTTTAACTTTTTTTTTTTTTAAAGTAAAGTGCGAAGTATTAAATTTTATCAAAGTTTGAGAAAACATATCCCACATTATTCAATAGGTATATCCAAAAAATAGAAAACCTACAAAAAGAGATGGTTTTCTACCAACATCTTCTAATCTTCTACACATAAAAGTACCTTATGGGTGCACCAAAAAGAAATACCCAAAGGGTCTTGTCATCTAAAAGAGGGGGGTGGGGGATAAAATACTACTTCAACTGAGCATAATTCACCTAGACTACTGTAAACTCTCATATTTATTTCCGCCAAATAATCCGCGTAAAAACTAACAACACGAACTTCCATGCCATTACCTCTTTCACCATTCATGCCATCACTCAAATATACCAAACCATGTGAGGATCTCCCATCATAATCTCAATGTCAACAGACAATGAATGAGGAGATGGTCAATATCTTCACCCTGAAATCTTATACATAAAGTGCCCACTGATATAAGAAACCTTCCCCTTCCTCTAATTCTAAGCCATTAAGATCACCCCTATAGTTGCTAACGAAGTGAAAAACACACTTTTCTTGATACCATTGGGATCTAAGTTGATGTATATGAAAAGACAACCTCCTCCCTGTTGAGCAACTTTTTCATAATAGGACTTAACAGAGAACATCCCATATTTTGTACATAATTATTCGGAATATCACTAAAAATGTACAAATTCAGTTTATTTTTTTAAATTCTATGGCCAGTAAGATACTACCATGTATAATGAAAATGTCTGAGACAATATGGAAAAGGTTATTATGACTTTCTACCTTCTCTGTGAAACAAAACATAAAGTATGTAGCTAACTTTATTATTTGTTGTCTTTACTGAAGAATTCACTGTCTTTAAATTTAGGCATCCTTTGTAGGGGCAATGACAATTGCTGACTTGGTTAAGACAACCTTAGGACCTAAGGGAATGGTAAACTCATTCTCAAAGTATGTAGCTCTCAGCTTTGCTTGAAAGGAAGTTGGATTGTGGTTTGATAGTGTCTTGTTTATGTGTTGTTTTGCAGGATAAAATTTTACAGTCAACTGCCAGAGGTCGTAGTGTTACAGTTACAAATGATGGCGCGACAATTTTGAAGTCCCTCCATATCGACAATCCTGCTGCCAAGGTCCTTGTTGGTATCCTTGTTCTTTTTACGGGGGTCAGTGGACTCATTATTTGTAGTAATGAATGATTTTGACTAGACACATCTCAGAGATTTAGCTTGCTTTTTGGGATATTGTGGTTTCTGAGTGAACTTGCACGCACCTCGGCTAATTCCATGGATATCTCCGCCAGCAAGAGCTATTTGGTAATACCTCTGTCTACCAAGGCTATGAGAAATTGGACGAAATCATCAAGTGTTTTTTGTTGTAATTGAGACCTCGTGGTTCTTAACGTCATTGACTGCACGGTTCTCAACTTCATTGACCGCTAGACCACATCCTTGGGTACTTAGCTAGTTTCCTAGAATAGGTGTTGCTGACTGCTGTTAGCTGTTGTTCTGAAAAAAAGAAGTGGTCAGTTTTGAGAGTTGTACAATTCTTCAGTTGCCAACAACATAGATTATTGTTAGAATTTTTTTAAATGATGTGAAAAAGATTTGTACACTAAATTCTAAATCTTTATTTGGATTGAAAGGACATGTCAATTAAAAGATAGTTACATGTTAAACTATTAATGCATCGATTGAATTCTTCAGAAAGATATGCTGCAAAATTAGAAATTATATGTGGTCAGCAACTATGGTAGGTGGGTTTGTGGCTTTTCCATTCAGACTTTTGGGAGCAGTTGAAACTTTGATAGGTAGAGATTGACTACTGCTGAACACGATACAAGGGGGATGGAACTTAATTGTTTAGGATATGAGTGAATCCGATGGTATTTGTTGTTTAATATTGTGAAAAGGTTAATATGGGCACTTAGGGTTGACAGGGCTTTTGTGAGAGGTTATGTTGTAGTCTCTGTCCATTGTGTATTATAGATGCAAAGGTTTGTGTATGTGTGTTTCTAGGGAGCAACATGAAATACTAAGGTGTTCAGAGCTGCAAAGAATCAATATGATATAAAGGCTTTACCTTAACTCTTTCACTAGACATCTCTAAAGTTCAAGATGACGAAGTTGGTGATGGAACAACATCTGTAGTTGTTTTTGCTGGAGAACTTTTAAGGGAGGCAGAGAAGCTGGTTAATTCAAAAAT
Source organism: Solanum sejunctum (assembly GCA_025642045.1). Lineage (NCBI taxonomy): Eukaryota > Viridiplantae > Streptophyta > Magnoliopsida > Solanales > Solanaceae > Solanum > Solanum sejunctum. The sequence continues at coordinate 21,211,798 of JAOTQJ010000096.1, read as the reverse complement.
TCATCCAATGACAATTATTTCAGGTCTGCTCTGTACTTCTATTCATCTTATGCCCTAGAGTATTGTCTTCTTTGAAACTTTGGGCTTTACTTCAACTTTCTGAAATCTGTAACTTTTGAATATTAGTGCTTTCAACGAAGCTACTTTGCCTGCATGCTGTTGTAATTGTGTGTAGGTGTTTTATCTTTTTATAATTTCTCTTTTCTCAATCTGTAAGTGACTTCTATATGTGGTGTATTGTAGTTAAATGACAGTTTAATGATCTTTCTTGTTTGATTAAGCTGTTTTTTTTTGTAATGATCTTTGGATGCCATTAGTCACCTGAAAAGTTTACACAATTAGTTAGAATTTCAGCTTCATACTTTTTTATGTTGTTCAACAATTGGGGAAATATTGAGATTACTAATGGGGTATCTTGAAATTAAAACACTTGGGTGATTTTAATCAATTGCAAAAAACAATTTGGTTGTTTGAACTGTGTTTTGTGAGAATGGTTTTGATGTGGAACTCAAGCTTTCTCTGAAGTCTGAAGGAAATTTTCAAGAGACATTGCATCTTTAATATTGCCAGTGAAGACAGTTCTTTGTTTTACTTGATTCTCCTGCAATGTTCTTTTTATAGTGCAGTCTTTTTTCAGTTATAATCATTGTTTATACACCTCACTCGTTTCGTTTCACAATCCTGTGGAGGTGGGGAGAGGACAGCTATGTGCCTCTGTAGCTGGGTTTCTAAGAATCAGTCTTGGGGAAGTCTGTAGGACAGTAAAAATGTCTGTATATCTGTTGGAACCATGACTACTTTCAAGCTGTTGGGTTTTTGAGGTACTTTAATTTGGTATTTGCACTTTTGGTGTATGTTTAATTGGTCTATGCTTTGGCTTCTCTAATCCAGGTTATCGGATGGCAGCCGAATGTGCACGCAATGCATTGCTGCCAAAGGTTGTTGATAATAAACAGGATGCAGGTATCTTTGCTTGAAGCTAGTCTCACTTTAAACAGAACAGTGATATTTCTTATCTTCTATCAAATTTCTTCTTTATGCTGGCATAGGAGTTGTCTAAAAGAATTCATTCTGATATTTGCTCTGGACGGAAACAATTGCTACTAATAGATAATGTGATGAGGCAAGAATGTTTTCTTATAATAATGTGCTCCTTTGCAGTTTTCTTACAACTGTGTGATGTTGCAGATAAATTTAGGTCAGACTTGATGAATATTGCAATGACTACTTTGAGCTCAAAAATTCTGTCTCAGGACAAGGGGCATTTTGCAAAACTCTCTGTCGATGCAGTTACGAGGTTAAAGGTCTGTATCTTTTATAATTAGCTGATTATCCAATATCCATAGCAGGGGCATAGTCTAGGATGTACTTCGTTTGTTATTATTTTACTTCTGATCTCAGGTTTATCTGCATATGGTTTTTTCTTTATTTTGTCAAGCACCCTATGCTGCAGTAATTAAGTGCCTTGACAATTTGACAATGACGTTTTAAAGTGTCTTGATATGTTTGAAAAAATATTTCTGTTGAAAGATGTTTAATGTTTACTACTGGAGTGACATAAAACAGTGAAGGGAGCAACTCCAAGGTAAAAGTTCCAGTCTCTCATTGTGGACTTATTAAATAACATGATGCAAGTGAAATGTGACGTCTCTTAAATTTGTGGAAGAATCGGATGTCATGTTTCCCTGGTCAGATATTCTAAAAATTTTGAACTATCTTACTTCAAGGAAACGGGAACTCATTTTGCACCAAAAATATGAGTCTTTTGTTTTCCCTTGTATGTTGCATTTATCCTGCTCTGTATTATCTAATGAATAAATTTGAGAACTTTTTGGTTTAAAAAGAATGAATTTGAGCAGAAAGTACATGTCTGTCTTGTGTCTATCGTAAAGAGAATAGAAAAAGCAACCTTTCACTGCTTATTTGTCACCAATTAAATCTTTGATTTGTTCGCATGCACACCTACTAATATCCCCTCTTAGTTCATCTTTTTTATGTTTTCGATCTTTGGTTAAACTGATTAGAATGACGGGGAAGCACCAATCTAGAGGCAATCCAGATTATTAAGAAGCCTGGAGGTTCACTGAAGGATTCATTTTTAGATGAAGGGTTGGTAAACAAACTAGAAATTTTTCTTAGCCAATTTCAGTTTACGTTGATGTTATTGGACTGCTGTTGCATGTCTAGCTTTTCTTTTCTTGTACCTAATTTTTCTTTCTCAAAGTTAATTTTTTCATCGTATCATCTATTTTGGAGAGTTGTGCCCGTTAGGCTCTTGGATAACTCTTTCCTCCTTCGTTCCAATTTACGAGGCTTTATATAATTGGGTAGAGAGTTTAAAAAAAAAAAGAATGTGGCTATAAATGATCTCACTAAAGGTAAAATGGAAACTGTAGAGTTAAATAATTTCTAAATTAGACAGTACCCTTTGGGATAGACTAAAAAGAAAAGTATGATATATAATTCAGTCAAAGAGAGTATTTGTCTAAAGAAATGAGAAAGAAGTTTGTTTACCTATTACACTGCTTATGTACTTGGGAGTTGGTGAACAGTATTGTTTCCTTGGGAGGTTTTCTCTTGGCTCAAGCAAATGGTTGAGGAGTTTGTCAAAACCTTTTGTGTATGGTCGCTAGAGTTATTACTTTCTATGTTTATCATCTTATAGATGCAAGGGATGTGTTTTGAAGGTTTAGATAGAACTAGTTGGAATTTATGTGGCTACTTTGGAAGGAAAGGAATAAGATACCTTTGGAAAGGGTGGAGTATGACTTGTTCAGCTTGGGGTATGCCTTTTAGTTGTGAAAAACTTTGGTGCACCCACTAGCTTCCTATTAGTATAGATGTTTATGACCTGAGGTCATTGTTCGTTAGGTTCTCTATTTTTGGTATACTAGGTTACATGGTTTTCTCCTATAACATCAATAATCTATTAGTCTTATTTAAAAAAAAAAAAGGAAAAAAGGGTTAGATGTGGGCCCTTTGTCCCAGAATCTGCTATACATCTCTTTGTTAGGATTCTAGATGGGGATATTTTATTTGTCGTCCTTTTTGTAAAACCTCCTTCCTTGTAATAGTTCATTTGCTGGTCCCAATACCTCCAATCCACAATCTTATTGTTCTTTGCCCATTTTTTGCCCTTTTACTCCATCAGATTTGGAATATAAATTCCTTGAGTTCCTTCTCTCTATATCATTTCTTTGCAGGTTTATTTTGGATAAAAAGATTGGGGTTGGCCAACCAAAACGTATCGAAAATGCTAAGATCTTGGTGGCAAACACGGCAATGGATACTGATAAAATAAAAATCTATGGTGCACGTGTCCGAGTGGACTCAATGGCCAAGGTTGCTGAGCTAGAAGCAGCTGAAAAGGATAAAATGAGAGAGAAGGTCCAAAAGATCATCTCTCATGGGATAAATTGCTTTGTTAACCGACAGCTGATTTACAATTTCCCGGAGGAACTATTTGCAGATGCAGGGATACTTGCTATTGAGCATGCTGACTTTGATGGTATTGAGCGCCTGGCTTTGGTTACTGGTGGAGAGATTGCATCTACCTTTGATAATCCTGAGTCTGTCAAGCTGGGCCACTGCAAACTCATTGAAGAAATAATGATTGGTGAGGACAAGTTGATCCACTTTTCTGGGGTCAAACTGGGTCAGGCGTGTACAATTGTCTTGAGAGGTGCAAGGTATCTTTTAAGCGTCTTACTCTTTCTTAGTCTTCAACTGCCATTAGTTTGGAGGAAGGATGGTTAGGGAGGGGGCTCGAGAATGGTGCTCCTCAATTGATTTTTGCTAGAGGCATAATTAACTATAATGCCTCAAGTGATTTTTGTTCCTTGGGGAAATGAATAACTAATAAGGTGTGTTAAAATCAAATTCTCTCTGGTCACCGTGATAGCCCAGGCATGTAGCTGATGAAAATCTCATCTTTAGTGGGTTGAAAGTGAAGTCTGTTTAATTTTGTGCTATGTTTTCGTATGAACACCTTCTCTTCTTCTTGTGGCAGCCCTCATGTACTGGATGAAGCTGAAAGATCTCTGCATGATGCCTTGTGTGTACTGTCTCAGACAGTAAATGACAGCAGGATTCTACTTGGAGGTGGATGGCCCGAGATGGTGATGGCAAAGGCAGTAGATGAACTGGCTAAAAAGACTCCTGGTAAAAGATCTCATGCAATTGAGGCTTTCTCCCGGGCACTTTTGGCAATTCCGACTATCATTGCTGACAATGCTGGTCTGGACAGTGCCGAGCTGATTGCCCAGCTTCGTGCAGAGCACCACAAGGAGGAAACCAATGCAGGGATAGATGTCATCACTGGACAGGTGAGTAAACCCACCGAAGATGTCAGAATATTTAATTATGCTATCTTCTATGAGTTCTGAACACACTGTGTTCATGATATCAGCTTTCTGAACTGTTTTGCTTGCTTGAATTTTCCCTTGCTTTTCTGAACTGTTTTGATATGTCCCTTATAATAAGGCACCTCTGTTTAGTATCTTTCAATTTCATTGTGAGGACAATATAAGTTGGTGCCCTACGGGATGCATTTTGTGTTAAGAATAACAATAATTTATGTTATTTAGTTTCTGTTTTTGCCGGGAAAATTGAAGTACCTAAAAGGTAAAAGGAAACATGATTTATCTTGGTGTTAAATGTGATCCCTTCTTTCAGCAGATTTTAGCTGAGAATACTTATTTCATATGTTGTGCTCGAGTTTACGTGTTTGTCTTGGTAAATCTACCTGGGCTTTAACTGAATCATATTTAAGAACAAATAATAATCTGGTTGTTGATTGAAACATCTATTACTGAAACAGCCAATCACTGTGCCAAATTCTGACATTATTTTGAAGATTCTTGTTTGGAAGTAGGAAATGGAAATCTAGTAAGCTTAATCATTAAATTAGAAAAAAACTGAACCTCTTTCCTTTGGTTGAAGAGGACTCTCGGCAAGGAAGAGAACGTCTTCTGTTCTCCTCTAGTTCTTCAAGAAAAGAAAAATGAAGATTCCATTTATTTTGTGAAGTCGTCTTCTTTTTAGTAAGTCAAAATGAAGGAAGAAAGCTGAAGCTTCTCCTTCCTCGCCATTTTTCTTTCCTCCAAGCCCAAATCATATCCTGTGAAAATCATTGATTCTTGCTGCTTATTGGGAGTTAGTGTTTTTGCTAGATCTAATCATTGTCATCTGTCTTTTATGACAGGTTGGAGATATGGCAGAGCTGGGAATATCAGAGGCATTCAAAGTCAAACAGGCAGTGTTGCTCTCTGCAACCGAGGCTGCTGAGATGATACTAAGAGTTGATGAAATCATCACATGTGCCCCACGGAGGAGGGAAGACAGGACGTAAACCTGGATTATGTGTTAAGTCTGTTGAGATGTTTGTATTCAATCCTGTAGATAATATTTTAGGTGGACTATAGATGAGCCAAACTATTGAATATTGTTCTTAGTCGTGTCAGCGTGGACACTGCATATGAGAAGTTAATAGAAACTTGCCTTGTGTTTCTGTTGGAAGTTTTGGTCGGGTAAAAAGGTTTCGATCTTAGATTTGCCTATAACTGAACATGTTTTGTACTGGGCAGTTACTGCTGCACTACATAGTTTTATTCAGATGAAATAGATTTAGGGACTGTCACTTCAAAACCAACAGTGTACTCTGAGTGAAACCATCGTATCATTGCAGCATGATGTGGCGTTACACAAAAAGCAGAACAAAGAAAGTTGATAACACTGCAGAAAAGTTCTCCAATGACTCTGTGAACGGTATTGATTTCTTTTCCGTTTCATTGGAACTCGATATCACTTCTTTGTGTTACAATTTGAATGCATATTTTAGTGGTGTTTTGTTTTAGCTTCAACAGTTGACCTTCATACACTTTCTAAAACATTTTCCAACAAGCTTGTTCCGACAGTTTCAGTAGTAGAATTGATACTTTAGCTGGTCTTAGAATATGACCAATCTTTACTATCTATAATCTCGTGGAAATAACACTGCATAGGTTAACAATGAAAACCCTCTATCCTAATAATTCAAACTATAAATCTGTGCCTGAACCCTCCAATACCTTACTGAAAAACAAATTTGCATCAGCTATATCAATGGATGAACCGACAAGACTTGTGAGGGCTTAGCATCTTCTCCATTTATCCGTGGTCACATCTTAGCACCTCTGGAAATGAAAATGTTTCCATATGGCATCTCCTGTTCAACTTTTATGAAGTCTCGAGTGGCCAGAACTGCACATCGAATAAGCAAACATTAACATCTCTAATGAGAAAAGCTGGAAATTAAGAAGTATCTCTGAGCTGCAATGCAGAGTGTCAAAGAATTGGAAGAATAAGCATACCACAAGTCTGATAAAAGAGACATGCTGCTTGTTTCTTTGTCATCCCAAGAGTTAGTTCATTCAAACATTCTGCTTCTGCCGATCCAGGAGTGTCAAAATGGCTCTTTAGCTGTCTGTAGGCATCAATGTACCATGTGAAAAAAAAACAAGTCAGATGATTCATAGTGAAACTTGAGGAAGTTTTAGGAACTAATGAAAAATGATTTACATCCTGATAGAGTCGGTCATCATGTCAAGAGGTTGAGTCATGAATGGATGTTGGGTTTGTGTTGGTCCAGTTTCCATCAATATCTCTGCAAAAGGAGTAAAGGGTGGTTCACAACAGACTAAACCACATAAAAGAGAATTACCAGAACTAAAATGGGAAAGTTATTGACTATTCACAAACCGTTATCTTGTGTAAAACCATTATCAGATAGTTCAGATAATCTAGTTAACTTGATATTTGGAGCGGGATCATGCCATGGATTCTCCTCTTCTACCGGTTGAAGGCCATTGCCACTGTGCTTTGATGAAGAATGGGCTCTTTTCTTGTTGGACCTGAAGAGTTGACAATTCTGATCAATGCAACCAGATGCTGCTATATGGGGAGACCATAATTTTAAAAAGATTAAGCAAAGATTTAAAGTTCCCTATGGTACCGAGACCCATGATGTTCTTTATTTCCTTCTGTTAATGTATGTATGATTCAAGTGACATCTTTAGACAAATACCCGCTTAACATATATCTACTAGCAATACTAACCGGCTTGAATTGGTAACAGAGTTCTGTGATAGTAAACCATGACCAGACCCTGAGCTTGGAATGGATCTAGGCTCATCAACTATAAATTCACAAAAATATTAGTTGTACTGCCATAGCAGACCTCCCAACAGGACAGAGATTGGGATATTCGGATATTCATAAAACTTTGATATACCAGAGCTAGGTGTGGCCATGTGATCAGTCTCTTTCACTCCATTAGCTTCTGTTGGATGCAGTTCCATGTTTGTAAGATTGGTTCTGAGGCCCTCCATGAGAATTTCAGGTGGAATCTGGTTATTGTTGAGATTTGCTCTTTGTTTCTCTATAGAGATTCTGATTGATGGGGAGCCTACACCACTTTGGAAATGTTCGAAAGGCTTCACATTCAAATGCTCAATCAGAAGCAAATAAAGGTGGTTCTTATTTAAAACTAATTGAGAATCATAAGTTCCTTACATATCTGACAGGTTCCAAATTAACCATCCTTTCACCTGGAGATGTGTAAGATGGTTCAGGAGGACAGGGTGGAGAGGTCTTTCCTGCATGTCAAATGGAATCACCATCTGTTCATAGTTTTTGCATCTGAAGTCTAAAATCATGGATGAAAAACCAGACCAGAAGGCGGAGGTTGGGTACTTCTCGTCCACAATTTTAGGAGTGGTGCTGGATAGTGAACTTCCTTATTTTCATTTGTGAGCAATCCTTCCAGTAAAGCAATAGGAGGCACCTCCATGATTCTGGCTATCTTCGTAGAAGATAAGACACTCAAAGTCTGCAGAGAGCAGGAACTTAAGGTTACTAACAAATGACGCTGCAGCTTAGTTTAGTTAAGGTTACGTTCCAAAGAGAGATGAACTTACTATTCTTAGGATATTCAAACACAAGCCATTGATGTCAAAGATAAACATGCTTTATTTTAGGTTAAGACCAAATTTTAATTGCTAATGGAAAATTTGAGGTGGGGAAGATCTAGACTTGGTAGGTATGTTCCATACCTCTCTCTTTTTCCTTTTTCTTGATGCAATATCGGAAGAATTCTGAAGCCAGGATTGATATATGTCACCAGAAATAATAGTTTGCTCATGATCAATTGCAAGACCTGTGGCCTTTCTTGTTCTTCGTCGAGCTGGCTTTGGCCTCGGTTGGTCCTGCTGCTGCTACAAAATGACGTTAAGACATTAGATTAATGCTGACAGTTTTTTACATTATTTTCTAGCTCAGTTGCTTGTGGAGTTTCTACCTCGAAAACTTCTTCAGCGTCATCAGATTGCTGCTTCACTTGGTCCTCTGGATGTCTGTCAGGGATCTCATCAGCTGCAACGAAATTTCGCTCCAGTCAACCAATTTGCGAAAATAAGTAATTACCCAAGGAAATCTAAAGACTCGTATGAGGATTGAGCTTTGTTCTTGAAAGAATTGCACATTGTCACCAAGTATTTTAGCTGAACTGATAGCACCTAAGTAGGACTTGCATCCATGTTCCTATTTGAGAGAATGGGTTTATTGCCATAATGTCTTTATCAGTAAAGTCTCTCTTAAAGCACCAAGTGAATCATCTGAAGTCCATACACTATTTACATCTCAAAAATTTTCATTTATCTAAAGTAGAAGATAGTACCCTATTTTTGTAGCGGCAAGTCTAATAACTCAAAACTTACGCTGATGGGCTTGTTCTTGAGGTGGAGGCGGCACAAGAGTATTTGGGATTTGGGCATCCTCTGGCTGGCTAAAATTCATTTGTGTTTCATCATCCCCTTCAATATCAAACCTGCAGAGTAATTTGAGCTTAAAAATTAAAACGAGGATAATGGAAGGAAACCTTTGCAGTTATATTGAAATGAGGATAATTAGTCTCCCTTGATTTAATGATGGATAGTCTGGTTCACGTGAAGTCTTTATGTTAACTGACCAGATAAACTTAGAAATACAGAGCCTTTTAATTGTTCATCATGATACCTCTCATAATGATTGAACATATCTGTATGATGGGATTCAAATTGTTCAGCCAGGGTGATATTATCTGGATCAACTGCATCAAGGATTTCAGGATTGTTTAGATACGGGCACAACAAGAGAATCTGGAAACTATAGTAGCATTGACAAGGATATAGTTCTATATTCTACTATGGTAGTGAAATTATGCTAATCTGTGCTGATAGTGGGATCTGGGTATACCTTGATGCAAGTCCGGGGCTGGTTTCTCCTGTGCATTGGGTTTATCATAGAGCTCAGCATTATCTAGTCTCTGTACATTGAACATCCATGAGTTTAGCTGCACTCTTATGTAGAAATTACTTATTATGACCTTATTTTCATTATGTAATTGGTAACAGATAAGATTGCCTGCTCAACAAGGTCATGAACACTGTCAAAACCCAAATAACTTTAGATAGTCTCTCAAAAAGTTTAAAAAACAAATGACAAAACATGTCGAGTAACCAATAGAAAACTAAGGGAAATCAAACCATCTTTATTATTGTTAACTTTCTATTGATTTAGCTTGCAATTTTGCTGAATGATCAAAATGCGACTTATTCAACAATCTACAGCAAGCTCAATAGTCTAATTAGATCAGTTCAAACCTTCCAACAAATTCCGATTTTTCCTAAGAATTATTGTTTCTGCTTTTGAAGTTATTCCATGGATTGAGGAGGTGAGAGTGCTTTCCATAATGTACCATTACGAAATAGGAGGTTTGTTCGAAATCCATCATTGTTACAGTGTCTGGATTTCGTGATGTCTGTTCAATCTCAGGGAGTTCTTGTTCCTGATTCTCTGGCAGAGTAATAGCTGCATACCTACAGGAATTGAGATGGAGGATGAAAAGCTAAGTCTCAACCTTAAGAAAAACAAGAAGAGGAATCAGAATTTAATTGTTGCAACCAATTCATCAGTAAACTAGCTATTTTAAGTACCAAAGTCTTTAGTATAAAGGACTCAATAAGCTGGCCTTGAATTATCCATTGATGAAACTTACCCAAACATTGAGTCAACTAAACATAATTATTGAGTTAATAACTCAACTAGTTGGTGGTGGTTCATACTTTTGTTTATTTACTGAAGCACTATCGAGGTAACTGAAACTGTTGGACAGTATTTGCCATTACAATCTCTGCTTCTCGGCAAAATACTGTGACGTCACGGTGGAGATAAGTTACTCACTTGGCTTGTGATTTACCCTTGGGAAGTAATGTAGGATCAGTAGCTGTTTTGACCTTCCAAGCTTCATTTATTTGCACCTGAAATACCAAATCTTACATTATGTAATCATCGCCAATTAAAGGACAAAGAAATGCTGAATTTAATGAAAACAGAGTAAAGAAAGAGATTAAGTTGATAGGGATCGAAAACCAATGTTACTACCATGAGACGAGTCACATCCTCTGCAATATAGAAAAAAAACAAAGAATAAAAGGTTGAAGAAAAAAGGAAAGGGAATTAGGTGTAAAATTTCGAAGAAATTGAGGTGAAATTCAAACAGAAATGTTGAAGAAGTCATGGCAATTCATACCGTAGAGGAGTTTTACTTTGCGTTCATAAACAATGACTACTCCACCTGAGATAAAACTGACGCTTAGATATCTAAATGGAAGAAGCAAAACAATTGCTACCCATCATTGGTTTTTAAAGCATACCCATTAGAATTCCAGAGAGTCTCAGAGCCATCGGGACCGATGGATTTAAGATTTGTTCACTGTAACAAAAAATTGCAGAAGATGATTACTCAGAATCAACGAGGAATAAAGTGCAGTGCAACACAGTAATGGAAGAAAACGCGTTACCAGATGTCAATAATATTGAGTTTGCTAAGCTTTTTCCGATTAAGGTTCGAGTGCCGAGTGGCCGCCATCCTTCACAGCAAAGAGAAACATCACAAACAATTTCAGTTTAAACATTCTTCGTTGCCAAATTGAAATGCGAAATCTGAACATATACGAAAAATCCTATTGAGGAGCTTCAACAAATACAGAAAGCAAAAGACAAAAGAAGATCCACTATAGGAATTGCCATATACGAAATTTCAAAAACACAGAAACTCAAAACATGTAGCTCATCAATTTGTATTAAACGAATTTAGAATAGAAAATTAAAATAGAATTTGTAATTAAAAAAAAAATCACCACATCTGAATAGAGCTTTACGAGAAGCTGGATCATTACATTCATAAACAATTTGAATTTAAGCATTTTTAGAACAGAATCAGAACCAATTGAACTGTGACTACAAAATATATAACTCGAAGTTCTACTTCGAAAACGAAATAGCGGTGAATGAGCTTCAGAGAATTCTAACATTATCAAACAGAAAGCAGAAAAGGAAAAGAAGATCCACTACAGAATTTACAATATATGCAAGTAAAAACGCAGAAACTCAAATAATGTAGCTTATGCATATGAATTTAACGAATTTAGAAAGGAAAAATTCGAAATAGAAGTAGTTAAAAAATTTCACCATGTCTGGAGCGAAGCTTTACGAGCAAGAAACTGGATCGATACATTCATAAACAATATGAATTTAAGCATTTCCGAACAGAAACAAATCCAATTTGAACTGTGAAAACTTAACATATAACTCATCTGGAACGTCAAATTAGGAGAAATCGTGTGAAGGAGCTACTGGATATCATTAGACAGCGACCAAACAAGGAAATAAAAATCTAGCTCAGGATTTACTGTATGTACTAGTAAAAACACAGGAACTCCAAAAATGTAGCGTATGAATATGAACTTAACGAATTTCGAAAGGAAAAAAACGAAATGGCAAGTAGCAATCGATAATTTTCACCATATTTGGCCGAGAGGAGCTTTGCGAGCAAGAAGCTGATGAGAGTAGAACATATTGCCGTCGTGAAAAAAGAGATTTCAGCACTGAATTTGCAGAGAATTTGAAGCTAGAAGGATTTGTGTATATATATAGTTGAAGAGAGAGAGACATATCACATGCAAAGTGAGAAAGGTAAAAGTGTGTGTGTTTTGTGCTTGTGCATCGGCACTGCGTAACTGTATATAGAGTATACCCGTCATAACAGATGCGATTGCGATTGCGTTTTGCAGAGTCTATTGTGGGGACCTCAGCCTATTGAAGAATGAATGTTTGATGCACTAAAGTCACAGCTCAAGTGATGGAATTTTTGTGCTCTCTCTTCCACGTGTCCCCAGTGCTCTTGTTGCTAATAGTAATAGAAGTCGAGGGATTACACCAAATGACAAAACCCTTTTAAATATGACCGTGGAGAAATTGAGCCATGAGAAAGCATTATTGGATATTATACGAGCGGGTTATTTTTGAATATGATTTGCGAATTATTGCATAAAAGCAGAGATCTATTTTATGTGCATCCAAAGAATAATGACGACAAATTCTCCTCGTTTAAAAAAAAAGCCAAATTTACTCATTTTATTATATGAAATATTTGAAATTTAACTTTTGTTATGCCTTGAACCCATCTAGGATATTATTTTTTATCAACAAATCTTCTTGTATTTGTCTATGATGTTAATTGAGTTATACATGAACTAAGTGAACTTTAGGTGTCAAAATACTTTTGAAAACTTCCATATTTACCCATTTATTTTTTATTATGGTTTTAAATTAACTTTCATTACAATTCAATATGGAGCTCTATTATGGTCAATGGCATATATGAGACAAATATGTTAATAGAATGTATGAATTAATAGCTTCAATGTGTCATGAAGTATAAATTAAAAAGTTTCATATATAGACTTATGGAATATAGAGGGTATTTTACCCTTTCCGCTGAATGACCATTAGATTAACAAGTTAGGACAATGAGCAATCCAATTTAATCTTAAATTTTGATGGGTTCCTTATGGGCTTGGTCCATTTGATTCATCTCTAATTTCAACACTAATCCAAATCGCCAAACTTCATGCACATTAAGCAGATCAATTTGCTAGTAATGTGTGCTTCATGTAATATTTGCCGTAAATTTAGTAAACTATATGTATAAATCATGACCCTACCAATGAACTAAACTAATAGTCCATATACTTAAAATGTTAGACATGATTAATTATTCACTTGGATATTGATAAATTAGTAATGTGCTGTCTTATATATGCATAACGCCTGGTAGATGTATAATGCATATCAAGGGTTAATTTGGTGTGGTTATTAAACTATTTAATACTAAGATCCTAAGTACTCACTGGATGATATATCTCTATTACTAATTACTATCATCAATAGGACAGGTCGATATGACTAGAAAAATAAGTTCTGTTAGAAATTTAGACAAAGGAAATATTAATTCATTAGACAAGTCAGGCTCGGCTTAACTTAGTGTTCTTTCGGGTTGGAGGTGAAAATTTGAAAGTAAATCATTAATTTAGTAATAAACTGTTAAAAGAATAAAAGATTTTTTTCTTGGAAATAGATGACAAATTTTAAATCTTAATGTGCATAAAGTCTATCTGGTTCAATCGATCTATTTTCATTATATTGTCTATAATGGGAATCAAACACCCTCTTGAGAGCAGAAACTTGTTAGGTGTAGGTTTTCCAGAAGCTCATTTTCCTCGGAGAATGATTCGAAACTGTGATTTACATGATTTCATTTCATTGATAAACTGTAGAGTAATTCGAAACTGTGATTTACATGATTACTATAATTAATTTTCTGGAATCATATATGAAACTTATTCTTTTGTAATTATGTCTCACATAGGAGCAAGATGATCTTGTTTAGACAATTTATTTTGCATCCACCTCTGAAGCATTTCCAGTGATGCTTTGGGCTGATCCAGTGGTACCATATGGCCTGCATCATGGACCTTGAGGAAAGTTAAAGGTCCATGGTTCTTTTGCACTCCTTTCTCAACACCATCTACTGCAAAAGGAACTGATGGGGCTTTTCCAAAGGCACTTTGTCCTGACCATTTCATTGCATTCACCCATCTTGAATTTCCTGTCCATATAATAAACTATAAGTTGAATGATCATACGTAAAATTATCTCATAGATGAGGGACGAAATGAATCGTACCAAGCCAATTGCAGATAAGGTCGTATTCTCCCGCATATATAAGTAGCTTGATACCATCTTCAAGAAGTGAAGGAATGCCCACTTCAAGATTCTTCATCCAGTCCAATTGCATTGCCTGATATACTTCAGAACTACATGAAACAAATTCAATGTTCCCAACACCAAGGGCCTGTTTGACTTTTTGATCATTCAGGAATGTTTCCATGTTGGAGAAGTCATAGCACAGATCACCCACACATTTTTTCCGCACATCATAGTACTGCACCTCGGAAATTACAAATTCCATAATATGAATTCAACTTTTGTGCACTAACAGTATAAGCATGAAAATAAGACGGATTGCCTGCTACATCAAGTTAAAATTTACCAATAGAATTCAAATGAGATTCGTCTTACGTTTTTGTCACCAGCAATTTCCATTATCTTGTTGAAGATGCTTGTACAAGCCATATATGCAGCCATACAAGCAACTCCGCCATCTTTTCCTGATATTATTTGCACCCAAAAAAAAAAAAATAGCCAATGTAACACTACTAGCTGTTATGTTGTATGAAGAAAGAAGAACTTTGAGGATGTTAAATTTTTTTTTTTTAAAAAAAAGGGAATTACCACAAAGCTTAATTGCTTGTTGACATGGAGGATATGACTTCTCTATGGTATTGTAATCAGATTTTGTGATCAATTTCATACTCAGAGCATAGTCAGTGTAGGCTTTGTACTGGATTTCTGGATCAGTGAGTCCATTACCAATGGCAAATCCCTAAACAAATGTAATTTGCTTAAGTTAGCATGATAATTTAGAAATTCAGACAAAAAAGTATGGTATAATGAGACAATTAGTTAGTCTTTGCTTCTCGAGTCAAACTAGATGAATTTTGACTAATATTGTATTTTTCCTCAAATTGACATGAGAATAAAGTTGTAACTTATAATACTTTTCATATATATTTGAATATTTAAATTTTAATTATAAAATATTTAATTAATCTAATCCAAATTAGCTTAAAGAATAGGCAAATTACCTTTCGAAAAATAAAATATGATAATTAATTTAGAACGAAGGGAATAAAAAAAATACCTTGAGATTTACATAGATTCCTTCTTTGTTTTTGTTTCCTTGATGAACCCGAGAAGCAAACGCAGGAATGTAATGCCCAGCATATGATTCTCCAGTAATATAGAAATCATTTTTTGCATACTGAGGATGTGCCTTGAAGAAGACCTATATACATACCATTGAATAAGAACGAATATTTTAGAATTTTGAAATTGATTTAATTATTTCAACGTTAATATAATTTAAACGAGCAAAAAAAAATAAAAAAAAAAGGAATAGGAAGGAACCTGTAAAAAGTCATAGAGATCATTGCTTACGCCCCTTTCATCGTGACGTATATCATCTTCACTTGAACTATAGCTAAATCCAGTTCCAGTTGGTTGATCAACGTATATAAGGTTAGAGACCTGTCAATTTGCAAGTGTGAGATAATTTGTTAAGACACAAATTTCCACATTGGTGGTTAATGAAATGGGTGTTGTTGTTATAAGGTTTAGGTAATCCTCCTCCTTTTGAACTAATTTTTGAGGTGCAAGTTAAGCCTAAGATCTTCTTTAACATAGTATCAGAGCAGGTTCCCTTTGAATTAGCTTTTGTGACGTGAGTTAGGCCTTACTAGTCCCACTTAGACAGAGCAGGTTCCCTTTGAATTAGCTTTTGAAACGTGAGTTAGGCCTTACTAGTCCCACTTAGACAGAGAGAAGCTAGTCATTAATGTCAATAAGGTTGAACTACTTTTGAATTTCTAAAATTGATAGTCACAATTCATGAACAGCAAATGTCCAAAAAAAAAAAGAGAAATGACAGTAGGTGAAAAGGTACTTTGCGTGATGGAGAAAGATTGAAAAACAAATAAAAACATGGAGGCAATTCTTTTTACAACATCTTAAAAAGATTTGATTAATGTTCTGAAATTTAATTGGGAAAAATCTAAATAAAGACAATAAAAAAAGAAAAATAAAAAACCTTGTCCCAGCCAAAATCATTCAAGACAAGAGACATGTTGTCTGCAATTTTGAAAGGTCCATTTTCATAAAACACTGCCAATTCACTGCTACATCCTGGTCCTCCTGTTAGCCATATAACAACTGGATCATTCTTCCTGCTTCTCGATTCAAAGAAGAAATAAAACATCCTGCAAAACATTTTTTTTAAGAAAATAATATAGCATTAATTAAAAATACCCGTGATTCTTTTTTGAACAAGATGAACATTTTTAATCCAATACAAACAGATAATTCAGCATTAATTAACAATATCCATGATTCTTTTTTTCAATTAAAATAAACAAAAACAACAACAATATATACACTGTAGTCTAAAATCACACCAGTAAAGTCTGAAAAGTAAGCAAATCTTGCTTCTACCTTTGAAAATAAAGAGATTATTTCTGATAGATTCAAAAAGACAATTTAGCACAAAGCAATAATACCATGATTCCTTTTTTAATCAAAATCAACAACAACATATACAATGTAAACACTAATTCAGCATTAATTAACAATACCCATGATTCATTTTAGAGCATTTAATTCAATTCAAACCTTGCATCTTTAGTGTGTGGAAGACGATAATAACCAGCATGATGACCCAAATTTTGAACAGTGGCTCCAGAATCACCGATATAAGATAAATTCAATTTCTTCTCAAAAAGACCCTGTTCAGTAGCTGCTGCAATATCCTCAGTGACCTTGTTGATTTCATGTTTAGGGAATAAATTAAGCTGTCTGATTAACTTTTCCGCCATTGTCATCGGAGATTTCGGAGCAGAAGATAAGAGAAAACCAGCATCATTAGGCTTTACAGATGATGAAACAGATGCGAAAAACAGAGTGAGAAAGAGAAGAGAGTAATACGAAAGCATTTTTGGAGATTTGGTTTGTTTCTTGTGTTCAGTGAAGAAATGGATTTGTAAGCAGTTGAGATTTATAAGAAAGAAGAGGAGTGTGAAATGGGCATAAATAGCTGTGAGAAAAGTGAGAGAACGGAAACGAGCGGTTTGGACAAAGTGGTCAAGTACAAATAACTCGGAGGGAAAAAGGTCAAGAAGGAAAAGTTCTTCTTTTCATTTTTCTTTTCCCTTTTTTTTTTGTCAATTTATTTTATTTTAATTTTTTTTGTCAAAAAAAAAAAAAGAAACTAGCGTAAATGGTGGTTCATACATACTCCTTCCATTCCTTTGTACGTTCCATAATTTTTATATTTAGAGTCAAATAATATAAATTTTGATTAATATTTTAAAAATTAAATAATATAAATTTTAATTAATATTTTAAGATGTATTTTTTATCTCACGAATATAGTAACTAATTTAATTTTT
>JAOTQJ010000096.1:21146669-21172568 GCA_025642045.1 Solanum sejunctum | reverse complement strand
AGGGAGGGAACAAAAAAGTAAGTAATAATGAATAACATATGATAGTATGTAAATATGATAAAACTAACACATAATATGACAGATAATGAGAGCACAAATTAGCCACCTAACCGTACCAACTAACCTGCTATCCTAATTCGCGACCTCCACTTCTTTCTATCTAAGGTCATGTCCTTAGTGAGATCAAGTTCCGTCATATTATGTCTAATCATCTCTTTCCAGTATTTGTTCGGTCTATCTCTACCCCTTCGTGTAACTTCCAAAACCAACCTCTCACACCTCCTAACAGGAGCATCGATACTCCTTCTCTACACATGTCCAACATAAGAAATAATGAATTGATAAGGCCTGGTCTTCACAGTATCATGTTAAATCTCGACAAGGACGCTAGCAAAAGAGGAAGACAAAACAAATACGCAAAGGCTTTTGGAATAGTGATACTTCAAAAATTTGAGAATTTTTTCAACTAAATTCATCCCCCCCAAAAAGTTATACAGTGTAAATTTTATCAAAACCCTCAAATCTTCTGCTTGGGTTATTTTTCAAAATTTCTCATTTTAATTGTTTTGTAAAAAAGCTTGAGCCAGGGTTTACATTAATGAAATTATACTTGATTTGTTGTTTTTGTGAAAGGAACAATAATTCATTTTTTTAAGAGAAAATAAAGCATTTCGTCATGAAAATTTTTTATTTTTAACCAAAGTCGATCTACGAAAAAAAATTCAATCATAAAATTTCAAAATTCAATTTAAAGTTAAGTTTTAGAATTTTCAAAAATTTGAAAATAATATAAAAATATTTTCATTTTTTTCAATCTAAATTACCCATAAAAGGTCAAAACAACTTAAATTTATATTCATGATCAAACATAATTTTAATTTTCAAATATACTTTTTCCTTGAGATGTAATTCACATTTTCTCTTGCCTATTTTCATTTCACGCTAGCTCCAAGGGGAAAAGAAAGTGTAACAATAAAGACAAAATATAGCACGCTTAAAAGGGAGACAAATTTAGTGAGTGAAAGAAAAGGTATAGCCAAATACAATTAATTGCAATTGAATTAAAGTATATATGGGAGAAAAACAAAGCAGCTTTTTAAAATATCCTAAAATATATGTGGCAATTAGTAAGTGGTAAAAGTCCACTTGAAAAAATAAATTTAAAAATATATCAAATGTAGAGTGACAATAAACCTAAAAAGACAAATTATTTGTACTGCTATTCCAGCTGTTACCTCCCGCCTCTAATGTAATTTGGACATTTTTTTCCCTTCCATTTCAATGACCATAACATCTTATTTAAGATTTTAATACCAAAATTGCTAATGTATGTTTGAAAATTGTGAGTTCGATTAATATATATTAAAGTTTTGATAAAATTTTCACATGAATTTGATTATATCAAGTATTGAGATTACTAAATTATGATGAATCCACAACATATAATTATGCATAAAATATAAGATTATGATGATCGAGCTCAATGCATACAAGAGGTTAGCTTTTGCATTGAAACTTAAGTACTGTGAATATCTAATAATGTACTAAAGAAATGCTTCCCTTCTTATACATGACACCAGCTATATGTCACGGGCTTAGAGTTTTGGCGTGCAGCATTGCGCCCGTGTGGCGTCTAGAGGCATCCCATACTACCCTCAAGCCAGCCTGACCATATAGCGTATCGACTGATTTCGCCCTGCCATGGGCTCATCAGGGAAGTAGCAATAGCTCTCGACCAGTTGTGCCCGCAGTGTGCTTCAGCTCCCTTCATAGTTATGTCCTTGACAAGTGATAAGCTCCCCAAACTTAATTGGGTCGGCATGCCTAACTCGGCCAAGCCAATGCAACTAGGGCAGAACAAAGCCTTACTGCTATTGATGCCCCCGCCCTGACAGTTTGATACAGCCGACACGTACGCTTTTGGTTGGTCCTTCACGGTTACGGAATTCGGTCTGTAATACTCTCCCCCGCTCAATGTTGCGACGACCTCGGCGCAATACTGTCGATGGAACACTCCCCTTGGATTGCCGCACATCACCTCGTGCCTCCACGTCCTGAGTTCGCACCCTTTTCATGCCCGAAGCGTCCCACACTTATAGGGAAGGACTCCGCCCAAGGATCAACATGCTTCTATTCTGACGCCACTCCATCGCCTTGCTAGTGCCTCCTCTTTGCACCAAGCAAAGTACTCTCCCTTCTGAGAACTGGTCTTCACCATGACCGTCTGGAGCACGCACCCATGAAGAGCATGTCCCATTCTGATACCATTTGTCACGGGCCTAGAGTCAGGCGTCTCGTGCGGCACCTAGAGGCATCCCATACTACCCCCAAGCCAGCCTGACCATATAGCGTACCGATTGATTTCGCCTGCCATGAGTTCATCAGGGAAGCGACAATAGCTCTCGACCAGTTGTGCCCCCAATATGCTTCAGCTCCCTTCATAGTTATGTCCTTGACAAGCGACAAGCTCCCCAAACTTAATCGGGTCGGCATGCCTAACTCGGCCAAGTCAATGCAACTAGGGCAGAACAACGCCTTACTGCTATTGATGCCCCCCGCCCTGGCAGTTTGATACAGCCGGCACGCACGCTTTTGCTTGGTCCTTCACGATGACGGAATTCGGTCCGTAACATATAGGACAATGAGTTAATTACTTGATAATAATTATTATACTAGAGTTAAATATATCTTTTACGTAATTAAGTTGGTTAAACTTTGTGCTATCACGTGCAAATGATTAATTAGATACAATCTTTGTTTTTAGGGTTATTTGGGCAATGATTCTTCAAGAATGGTCATTGTAACTTTTTATGACTAATTAAAGTCTTCTGTGACCACTATGTGACGACCTAAAGTACAGAGAGTTTTAAGTTATATGATTAAATGTATATATACAAATATTTATATAATTAGATCACTCATTAATTATAATAATTAAGGTAATTATATGTAAATTTTGATAAAAATTAGTATAGTTTTGTTTATTAATAAATGATAACTAATATATTATTTTAGGTTAAATTACGAAATGAAAACATTCTTTGCACTGACATTGTAAATCTTGGTAGTAAAAAATCATGAATTAACTTTTGAAAAGACATAGCGATCCCATATTCATACCATATTATTTAAAAAGGGTCCCTTATGTTGGCTATAAATAATGTGATATATTATAAAGCAACTTTACAATAAGATGATCATTGACATTTTCTTGATGCCAAGATATAATAGCCATAATTTAAGAGAGGGACCAATGTTTTTCCAACTAACGCATCCTATAAAACACCCTTTAGAGCAATCATTGACGTATCTCCAAACATATTGCTAACAAAAGGATCGAATATTTCTATCTTATTTTATATAATATTTATTTTTAATATATTTTAAAAAATATTATTTTATTATAATTTAAATTAAATTTTTTTATATTTAATAGAGTGAATTTTAATCACATAAATATTTAAAAAATTTAAATTTTTTCACTTTTTTATTAAAAATTATGCAAGTGAAAGAGTGCAATGAAGCAAAAGGAATATTAATTTCATGTGGCATTTCCACAAAAATAAATATTGAATAACTTAGTACACCTACGATATATTATCTTATTATGAGCCGAGAGTAAGACCAATTTTGTTAAAAATTATTGGGCCAAATAATATATTAAAAAGTTTTATTTAAAATTCAAACTCAATTAACAAATCGGTTAAAAGAAAGAGTTTTGAAAGAAAGAAAGCTATTCTGAAGACATGTTAATTCATCTCATCTTCTTTCTAAATGTAATATAATTTTCTTATCTTCATTATTGTTTTTATCCTGTCACTTGTTCAGCATTTTACATGGTAATTCAATAGGTTTAAGTTTTGTAATTATAATTTGACTATTAAGTGATTATATAATATTTTGAGTGTGCGCTGAGAATTTTTGGTCGTTACCTTATCAACTTCGTCACCAGTAGAATTTGAAATAACATCACCAACCACCAAACTATGTCATTTTTGTATATATTAAAAAATGTCTCTTTTAAGTGTGCAATTATATATACCTATAGTATAAAATCTTAAAAAGTCAAGACAATAATAATGGGTGCAATATTTTTTGAAAATTCAAAATACCTTATTTACCAACAAAAAAAGAAAATAAATAAGGGAAATAGCAAAATCCGTCCGACTGAATACACAAGTACAATTCAACAGCGCCCGTTAAACATAAGACACAAAACAAGCAAGAAGTTCTACAAAGAGAAAAATAAAAAAGACAACATGAAATTTCACATTCCTTAAAAATCTCCACTTGGGATTTGCTCATGAGAGTGGCTAATGAAGATGAGTTCATAGATAAATCCAGCAAGCCCGCCACCAATAAGTGGTCCAGCCCAGTATACCCATTGGTGAGTCCAGGTCCAGCTAACCAAAGATGGCCCAAATGACACAGCTGGGTTCATTGAAGCTCCAGTAAAGGCTCCACCAGCAAGAATGTTGGCACCAACAATGAAACCAATAGCAATTGGCGCAATGACTCCCAAATCACCCTTCTTTGGGTCAACAGCTGTTGCGTAAACTGTGTAAACAAGACCAAATGTCATCACGATCTCGAACACAAATGCGTTCCATACTGATACACCTGCCGACAATGCAAATGAACCGGTGCTCTGCGAAGATTTTTAACCATCACAATCGTTAGTAACGTACGAATATTCTTTTTCTCTACATAGAAAAAAATGATAAAGCTGCCAAACAGACATGATAATGTTAGGTGGAATAATTAAATTGGCTCTCACAAAAGTATACTATATATCAGATGAAGTCACCATCACACCACTACCGTTCATTTTAAGAAGACAAAACATGTCCCTTTCAAAGGAGATATAAAAAGATTTCTACCAAACCCATGAGTTCCAAATTTATGAATTATAAAACATGATAAACCCTAGGTTAACAGTATTATTATTGTCCTGAACAAGAATAATTTCCTAACACTACTCTATTAATCAGACGTGTGAACATCAAACAGTGACTAGAACCTTCCCAAAGATCAACCCTTTTGGCTCCAGCCAAAACTCCAACTTTTATTTATCTGTTTAAAGATAAACTTAATTTTTATGGTGTAAAAAGTATAGTTTAACGTATTCTACTCTAAAATACATAGATTTTTCACTTTCAATACTACACTCGAGTTGGATTCTCGGCGAATCCAAAAAGGTCCAATTGACACTCTTATCTTCAAGTTCTACCATTCATTATTTATTACAGCTGACAGACGTCAGCATATAAGTAAATGACCATACTGACCCCAGGTAAATAGCCACGTGGATAATCCTTCCTTCACTACTTTTCAGAAAGCCTGAACAAATGGATGTACTTACCAGAAGATCTGCAAAAACTCGATATTTCTCTCTGAAACTTTCTATTTATTCATTATCCATTTAAGATTAAAAGTTAAAAACAATAAATTATTTATTAAATCTCACATTGGTATGTTTGTGGTCATATGTCACACATTAAAAGTAAATGACTATACCATCACTATTGAAGCTAAGTGTGGGAAAAATTCAAAGATAATTAAATGTCAAACCTAAAGTCGTACAAAATTAAATCCAATAGTAATACAACATGGAGTAAAATTTTTCGTATATGACACAAGTACAACACATTTAAATTCAATTTTCTACGAGAAAAAAGGTATATTTCTAACTTAAAAGAACATAAATTTTTTTAAAAAATTATTTTTAAAATTTTTTATATCCAATCAAAATAGAAAAAGCGTGAACATGCTTACCATGCCCCCAGTGGCGAATACCAGTAGAGCGCAGGCAGCAGTGGATCCAAGCAACTGTGCAATGATGTATAAAATCCCACGGAACAAAGTGATGTTTCCACCAACGAAAGCACCAAAAGTAACAGCCGGGTTGACGTGGCCGCCGGAGATGTTAGCACCGACGGAGACGGCCACGAACAACCCGAAAGCATGGGCTACGGAGGCGGAGATGAGGCCAGCGGGGGTGGTGACACCGTCCGTAATCTTATTGAAAGCCATACCAGAACCCTGACCTGCAAAAACGAAGATCAGAGTACTGATGAACTCCGCCAGGGCTGCTTTAAGCGCCCCGGGATGGCGGAATTCCTCATGGCTCCCAATAGCTATTTGGTTGATCGGCATAGTGACCAGAAAATCAACAATAATTCTCTAGTGTACTAGAAAAGAGGGCAAGATAAGGAGTGATGATAATTGGGAAATTTTGCATGGATTTATATTGGGAAATTGGTAAATTGCATAAGGGGTTAGGTACCGGCTATAGTAGGTAGCCGGTTACTTTTTGGACCATATTAATGTTACATTCAAACCAAAATTTGTGGGCGAGCGTTCCCGTAGAGGTCGAAAGGCCTGCATTGACAGCTAAGATTCACCTCCAATTTGCTGTGGTGGTGACACGTGGGCATGGCGACAAGGATCCACGTCATATAGTTTCTGTTTGATAATGACATAAAAGAGTGGGAGTTACTGCTTTCGGTCGGAGCAATCATGCACCATGGAAGGATCTGGAACTAGAGCTCTTAAGTATTTGTTTAATCTGTTATTAAGAATTAATTAATTTGCTTTTAAGTGACAATTATTGCTCAGGTTAATCACTAACTTTTGTTGTGGAAATGTAAAGAAACAATAGGAGTAATATTTTATTCTATTTATGATGTACGTGTGTAATTGTAAACGTCTGCAATAAAGGATTTTAAATTTATATACTTTATTCGTCTTTATTTAATCAATATACTAAAAATAGTTTTGAAAAAAATTAAAAAATAATTTATTATTATGTTTTTATTCATTTTTATTATTAAATATTATTTATATTTTAAATATTTAAATAATTTTTAATTAAAAATAATATAATAAAATTATTTTTTATTATTATTTTTAAAGAGCGTCCAAGTTAAATATGAATGAGTAAAAGTGGATAAAGGAGGTATAAGAAAGAAATTTAAAAAAAGAAGAAAGTCAAATTTAAAATTCTCAAAATGGATTAGGTCAATAGCAACCATGCACATGGAGTGATGGTATTAGCTGGATTATTAATCTTTTCTTTTCTTTTATCTGTCATTATCGATTTCTTTTTAAATGCCAATTATTTCTTAGGTTAAATCACAACTTTCTTTTGTATAAATAAATTGGTGTTCGCGTTATTTTTTATGAATTTTAATTAATTTTATGAAATATATGAGTTTTTTTAACTTTAATTATCAATAGTTATATTTATATCAAGGTCTAATTAAAATAAAATTATTTAATATTTTTTTCTTAATTAAAAATTAGATCCGAAACTTCATATTCCTCTGCATGGTCCTGTCCTTGAGAGCGAGATTTTATAAATTAATACTTTTGTTGTGGATGATCAGACTTTAATTTTTACTTTATATTGTATGAAGTTTTTGTGGTACTTGTATAATTGTAAATGATTGCAATAAAGGCTTGTAATTTATATAACAAAAGAAACTTTTTTGAAAAAAAAGAGTAAAAAGTAGTAGAAAGGTATAATTTAAAATATTTTGGACTTGATGAGATCGATAGGAAGAAAATAACAAAAAAGGTGTTAGTGATATGATATCTTTTGTTGGGTTATAATAATGAAGTTAGTGACTCAAATGATAAAAAATTATGATGGATAAAAGTATTTTTATTTAAATTTAAAGTTTAAGCGCATAAAAAATTAAGAAGTATTTTTTATATATATAGAATGTAAAATTTATATTATGTAAAATTTCATAAATATTAATTAAAAATAAAATAAAATAATATAATAACTCTAAAGGGGGTTTGAAATTCTTTAAAGTGGTCCAGTAGTTTGAATTTGGAGCTTTCATGTTGAAATTTTAAGTTTGAAATTTTTTATCAGTGAAAGAAAAAAAGTTATCTTCTGGAATAAATTCATCATATCAAACTTACCTAATATAAATTATCATTATAATTTGTGAGCTCTTACATATAAATAAAAATTTATCCAATATTCATCCAAAGAATAGCGGCCATAAATATCTCTTGTTATTAAAAAAAAATGATCTTATATGCACCAAAAAATAATGACAGCAGGTTTCTATCATTAAAAAAAGAAGAAAGAAGAAAGGCTTGATATATTTAAAATATCAGTTTGACGATGAATTTCCGATAAGGTATGCCAACCATTTCTGTTTGGCCAAGAAGTAAATTATTAATCTGGAAAACGTGCACATAATTTTTCCCTCCAGAAAGACCTACATTATTATTATTGTACTCCATATAATAACTGTAGCTTTGGCAACTAAGCTGTGATTAATTTTTTTTTTTTAAGAAAAAGTACTCCAAATATGTAGTTGATGTCGACCTTTTGTCACGATTTGATTTTGAAATTTAAAATTCTGATAATTTACTTTAGGTATGTCTTTAAAATAATATTTTATCTCTTTGAATCAACAATCTATGAAAATAATAATTTTTTTATTCTTATAAAATAAAAATAAGATTGTTTACAACCCTTTTTGAATCTTATTTATAAAATAAAAATTCTCTAGATATTTTTATTGTTATTGTTGTTTACGGCACTTTAATTGGAGTACTTAATTTTAGATAGAGGACACTTCATAAAACAAATAATTTCAAAAACCTCCTTGTTGAGACACAAAGTCCTACATTGGTGGTTAATTGGATGAGTGGTCTCCTTATAAGGTTTAAACAATTCTCCTCCCTTTGTTAGGCCTAAGACCTTGTTCAACATGGTATCAGAGCAGAACTCATCTCACCCAATGTTGGGCCTCCGAGAAATTGTCCATGCACCAGATGTTAAGCACTGGGGCATGAGGTGAGTGTTGAGATACAAAGTCCTACATTGATAATTAAGGTTTAGGCAATCCTCTTACCTTTGAACTAGCTTTTGGGATGTGTCTTAAGCCTAAGACCTTCTTCAACACTCCTTTCAAAACTATCCCTTTGAACTAACTTTTATGATGTGTCTTAGGCTTAAGACTTTTTTCAACACTCCTTTCAAAACTATGGTATCTGCAAGCTCATTTAATTTCGTTCACCGAAAACATGCTCATAATTTAGTATCTGTAGAAATCTCTTCCTTTATCTTATGATTTTTTATTTAATTTATAACAAGAGATCAAACAATAAGATATTAAAAGGAAAATAAAAGTGGTCCATTTCCTTCTCAATCAACGCCTCAACAGAGCAAAACAAATTCTATATTTCTTAAGAAGATCATAGTAATATATTTTAGATAATCACGTCTCTTGTTAAGTAACGTCTGAAATAATCGAAAGTTAGATAGTCTTACTTGAAAATAGAATTAAATAAATAGCCAAACTAATCCAAAAATATTGTAGATATAAAACTCCTATATCAACACCATTTTAAATTGTAAACTTTGGTAGTTGATACTAATTATCATGGATTCCTTCATAATACACAACTACCCTATTATTGTATACCTTTTACATTATGTGGCATAGACATAGAGGCCCTCCCTCAAAAATAATGATTAATTGCATCAATATAAAGCACTATCCCTTTTTTTTTTAAGATATTATTGAGACACAAAGTCTCACATTGATAGTTAATGGGATGGGTGAGGTTTAGGCAATCCTTCTCTCTTTAAGCTAGCTTTTGAGGTGTGAATTAAGCCTAATATCTTCTTCAACATGGTATCAGAGCAGGCTAAGCACTGGGTGTGAGGGGGTGTTAAGACAATCCTCCTCCCTTTGAGCTAGCTTTTGGTGTGTGAGTTAGGCCTAAGAGATACCTTTATAATTAATTTTTTTCCCACATTTTTTTATTTTTCAAATAGCTTTAAATTGTTTCAAATTTTAAAAGGGAAAAATTGTTTTTAAGATGCACATATATATTATTCCTTAAAATTTTGGTTTTTTTAAGTACAGTAGTACGTACACAACAACCCAACAAAGTCTATAAGTAAAAAAGAAATTCTAATTCTTTATTTTAATTACAAACTTTAACCATTGTAATACGTAGTGTATAATTAGTATGCATTGTACTTTTGTCATATACTGTTTCTTGTATGATTACTTTGAGCTTGTTCAATCTTATTCTTTGATTTAATCGATATTTTAATTTCAAAATTTTTTCTCTATTCTGATTAGTATATGCGTTTTTCCTTGTCCAGATGTTTATCTTTCTTAATCAAATATTGACAACGATGACAAATGATTACGGCTAGTCAAGTAAAAAAAATTCAGCTGCATAGCCAAAAATGAAAAGATTCCTAAACAGTTTTTGCAGCTACTAAAATGAAGCATATGCGTACTTCTAGCATATACGATCAAACTTCTAATAGTCAACTTATTTGGAAAAAAAAATTAAAAAATATTTTCGGTAGGAAACAATTTATTTTTGAGCATAAGTTAGTGTTTAGACAACCGTTGAAAAGTATTTCCACGTGTATTTTTATTGTCTAGGTATTTTTGGTCAATTTTACTATTCGGCAAAAATAATTTTTGCTTCTCTCTGGAAAAAAAGAGTGTTTTCTCGCAAAAACTTGGCCAAACATTTCTTTTTAAAAAATTAAGCATTTTATATTTTCTTAAAAATTTGGCAAACAGTCTATTCAATTCATCCAAAAGCCAAAACTTATTTAAATGAAGACTGCACAATGGGTACTCTTCCAAATCAGTCTATTTTCAAAATTTCAAATGAGTTGTCCAGAAAAAAAAATAGAAGCAGAATTAATAAAAGTGCCAAAGAAGTGGACAAATCATGCATAATATAACATGCACATTTCAGATTTATGGGGCCATTTCTAAACTGTCATTGAAATGTAGGGTTGAAATTTTCATTATTGTCCTCCCATCTTCTTTCCCCTCTTCACAACATGACCCACCTAAAAAGATATTTTTTAATATGAAAAAATTATTTTTTTATCGAAAAAAAAAAGATTTATGGAAAGTAATACCTTCATTGGAAGAGAGGATACCCCACATGATCCAATATTAATGGAAAGGCAGGCTGGATGATTCCTATTGCCATGTGACAACCTTACAAAATGGGATTGGGGAAAGGGCTAGATAGCTACAACAACCATTTCTCACATCACATGTTCAGCAGCGGAGTCACGAAATTTTCAAAATTTTTAAAAGTGAAATATGAATTAATTAAAAAAAATTAATATTTATTTATATACATATAAAAAATTATTTTTCGTTAAAAAAAATTCAAATAAATCTCATAAATATAAGGTGTCTCCACCACTGTATGTTAGGTTGAGTTTTCTTAAAAAAAAACACCATAACGATGGCAGCTGAGCTTGCACGTACCTCAATGAATTTATGAAGTACCTAATACTAATACAGTAATAAAAGTTTGGTCACATTGACTAATTTCACTGATATCTCACATTTTCCACTCACACGTGTTGAATGACTCTGTTCAACGAGACTGAACAATTTTTTTTAAAAAAAAATTACTCCCTCCATTAAAAACAGAATATCAATTTCAGTTCCAGCATTATCGTTTTGTACTGAATAATGTAATACCCTCTTTTCATAAAAGCCAAGTATGCACGATTTAGATTACTTGTTATATCTATTACCCAGCTATAAAATCCCAACTCTTTCATAGTCTCAACAAAAACAGCGCGAAAATTAAATGTCTGTTGTGAATAAACGTCAAATTAAGTAGCCATACCGTACCATCTAGATATTGTACGGAAGCCATAACGCTGTAATCAACGTCGATTAATTAACTTATATATGAATTCAATCACCCTTCGAATTAGAGCTCTACTAGCATCACAATCCTAAAATTTTCACCTCACGCCACTGTTTTGTCTTTCTTACAAGCGTTTGTAACAGCAGTAGGGCTTCATGTATACATAGATCTCCGATTGTATAGAGATCCCTTCTTCAAAAAATTCGAAAAGGGGTTCTACATGCAGTGAATTCTGCCCCTTTGCTTACTATAGTTGAACCCAAAGCAAAAGCAAAAGCAAAAGCCTGAGATAATCAGATGGCAAGAGTTGAATAGACACTGTGCAGTGATCCCGGTATTTCAACTGCAAAAGAAGTTAAACGGAAAATATTACTTACTACTACTGATTTTCCTTGTGACAGTGGATTTAACTCGAAGCACGCATGATAAAGGACGAAGGCTTTTACATTGTCAAAGGAAAGTACAGACACAATTACAGTCTCATATTCCCCATAAAACTGAAAAAAGCAAACCACAAGCAGCACGATGATTAGCACCTCAACTCGGTAGTTACAGTAGACAGTAATATTTGTTAGTAGATGGATTAAGGACCTCTTTGATATGTTCGGTATTGGGCAATCTTGTAGGGAGTTTTACCATACTAACCATTCAATGAAAGGAATAAACCAACCTTAATTGTCATAAGGAAAGTACATTCAGCATATACATTTCAATTCATTTTTATAAATAAAAAAGAATAAATATGTATATGTTGAATGTACTTCCCTTACGACAGTTCAGGACTTCAGGTTGGTTTATTCCTTTCATTGAATGCTACGCTGTGGCAAAAACTCCGTACAAGATTGCCGAATTCTTTTAAAATAAAAAGAAAGGATGTCTATTAAATTATATTCCTATATAATAACATTGAAAGAAAGAAAGAAAACTATTTTTGGTTTGGTTTAGGTAACCATCCTAATAGGCGTAATCTAGGACTCCCTGATTGTTACTTTACATTGAAGATTTCACAATAAACTGGTGAGTTTTAATCGTCTCTCAATGAGCTAGGACTAAGCTATATTACATGGAACAGTTTCAATATTTGAACCATAAATATCTTACCCATTTGTTATGGGCGAGTATAGGCAAAGTGAAGAGTTCATTTCACGTGACTGAAAGCAATCAACAAAATGAAGAATTAGTGGTTTCCTAACCTAAGAATCCAAGAACACACAAGTATTAACTTAACTACCTAAGGCACATTTTAAAAATTCATGCACACTTTAGTTGAGCTCCCCAACTCCCTCACCTCCTACCTGCCACACCAAGGGAGGATTACTCTATACCTTAAGAGAAGGTTCTCCTTTGAAGTACAAGTATCTCTTCGCTATATTTAACCTTTTTCAATCATATCAAATATTAATTTTTCATGTTTATGAAAAACTTCTTGCTTATTTTTTCCCCAATTTCTTTTTGGTGTGATAAGTACTTTATTGTATTACAACAGTATTGAACCTTAACAATATCTCAAGCCAAATTGTTGACTTGTTGTATACACATGTAACACACCAGTTTGGGTTAGATGCTGCCAGACCACTTGGTACTTCCTGACAGGTGTCTTCTTATCATAAGACATCAGTCTAAATTCCCGAACTCTTAATCCCATGATTAATGGACTGAACAGAAAAAAAAGGGTTAATAGCACTTTTGGTCCCTCAGTAATTAATAAATTCTAATTTTGGTACTTGTGATATTTGACAATGCACTTCCTTCTTTAAATAACCCTGGTGTCTGGGCTAGCTTTCGTGCACCTTGACTAATTCCATAGATACCTCACCTCCCGCCAGCAATAAATACCAGGTAAGTTTGTCCACCAAGGCTAGGACAAGTGAGAAAGATCACCTAAGGTTTTGGACTTGTGTCTCTTTGAGCCTGACCTCATGTTCTCAATCCACTTCATTAACTAGGCCACACCCTTGGGTGCATATTTGACAAAGCACATTAAACCTTCAACTAACAGAAATGTGCACTTCTGATTGTGAATATTCACAATTTTACAGAATTATTAATCGTTCCGCCACTAAATCGTCCATGTGTTAGGTTAGGTTTGTAATGTTATTCCATATTTGAAGGTAATATAGTTCCAAATATAGTTTAAATATAACAAAGTTCCTACTTAAAAGAGACCAAAGGACACATTATAATTAAAAGAAGGTTACACAAGGACCAAAGTCAGAATTTATCAATAACCGAGGAATCAAAAATTACTACTATCCCTAAATAGTAAAATGCAATATCATAACCCTAAGCAGAATGGTAAAAAACCCTAAAATTTTATATTGCATTTGTTTGATGCACACATCTTTAAAAAATGAAAAAGTTCATACCAAGAAGTTCCAAAGCACCTCCACTAATGATCAACCAGCTTATCACCAGATCTGCCAAGAGATAACATAATATACCCACCTGAGCACAAAAAAGACAAGATTTGATGTCATATAATTTACCTTCCATGGACATTCCTGCCATGAGAAAGATAAGAGTAATCAGCCGCAGTGCCTCACCTAAGTGGAGAAAACTTTCTCCTCTCTTTCCATGTATTTGGGCAATTGCCTTCCCAGCTTTACAATGATTAAAACTTAGATGGATATGCTGCAAGCATCTAACAACAAAAGGAAGCAAAAAAAATACCAAGTTTAGACCTTTAAAGTTCAAACAGTTTCATGCAGATGGTGTCCCCAGAAACAAATGACTAGGTATTTCCCCTTAGCCATTACTCGATTACGCCCTAACCAGGGCATGGATAGAGATTACGAGAGTATGGGTTGGTATATGGCATGGAACACGCATTCTCATCCTTAATTCATCCAGCAGACATACTGACACACAGATGTCACGTAAACTAGAAGTTTCACCACCAAAAAGCACGTGTTTTATAACCTTGCACATTATAAGTGTTGTTCAGTAAGAATTATCCAAGACCAGGAGCTAGCAATCAGCCTTTCCTTTTTTGTAGAAGTAGTATGAAATCTTTGCAGTATGTCTCTGGAGTGTAAACCTCTCAACAAAAATATTTCAACGAAGTTAATAACAGAAACTAAGGATGAAAGAATTGATACCCAGGTTACCTAATGGATTAAATGGTGGTTGGATTGACCATCCATTTGCCAAATTGCGCGATTTATTTTGAAATCATACACTTCTTTTTAATAAGCAGTAACTTTGTATTATATCCAGAACAGCAATTAGGTAGTACTGAAACCGTATTTTCAAAAGGGACTCTAGAATGCTTCCATCTATAATGACACCTCAGAGGTATGTTTCGTTTCATAATCCCAAACTTCAATATCTATAATGAAAATCATACAATTTGCAATCCCAAACTTCAAACACACAAAATAAAAGGTGTGCCTCATTTTGTCAAACAGTGACTATGACTAGTGCATCAACAAAATGAACTGAAGATCCGGTCTGACTAGTCCATTAACAAAATGAACATGCAGCCTGATCTTTATACACAAACAACGATTCCCAATTTCCTGCACTTGTTACTTTATAGATTTATTTCGCTATCTGCTCCCGGCACTTATTATAATGTCCTATAGCCTCCATGTGAACAATGACCTTAAACAAAATCAAAGCAAGCCCACATAAGAAAACATAGACAATGTTTCATTGTGGTTTCAAGTTTGTCAGCGCATGCAACTTCCTGCAGCTTCCCTTCACTCCCTCTG
This sequence comes from Solanum sejunctum, assembly GCA_025642045.1. Taxonomy (NCBI): domain Eukaryota; kingdom Viridiplantae; phylum Streptophyta; class Magnoliopsida; order Solanales; family Solanaceae; genus Solanum; species Solanum sejunctum. The sequence goes on along the minus strand of JAOTQJ010000096.1, from coordinate 21,157,167 downwards.
GAATTGGATTACTGTTCTCCAAACTTTGAGTTCAACCACATACACTTCCTCCTCAGCCATCCCTTGGGATGTGTTGCCTCAAAAATTCCAATCTACAGTAGCAGCAGTGAAAGAGAGTCCAAAAGCATGAATCTTTTCTTGACTATTTGCAAATAAGATACGACCAGATTTGGAAAACCTAAAAAGGTTATATTGTCGAATGCTAGTAACATTTAGAACTTGCAGTTGTAGCCATGTGTCACCCTTCTAGTTTAGTGTTCCGTTACCTGCTAATAATCAGGGTCAAAGGGTAATTTTGGTAAAGTAACGTCCTTATATTGCATCTCTCACCAATTAGGGCAACCATGCACCTTATTTCATTGCAGTAGACGTTTCCTTTTGTTCACTTTGAACCCAGGGAAGTGGAACTGCTCCCTTGAAAGCTCTTGAAGTTGTATCAATTTCAATGAATATTACTCCGCAAGGAGTCAACCAAACTAGTTACTGTCGAACAATATGAAGTCTCTATGTCCGATCCGCTCTATCCGGGTCTATTTCATCCCCTAGTAAATGATTTGTTTATAAAAATATAGTTTTACAGATCAAAGAAATTTTACATTTTTACGATGACTACTCTATATAATATCCCCACTAGTGGGATTCCAATGGGTATGTTTTAGTTGTACTCTATATAATATCTTTTAAAGCTCTCTGTTCCATAATTTTTAATATTTATTACAAATATTAAAATAATATGAATCCTTGGTCCTTAACACTATATAAGTTGTACACTTCAAAATGCGATAGAATCCACCAACATGCATTTAACACACTTACGTCAATTATTGAACACCATTATTTAAGAAAGGTGTATCATAGTTCTTCCATTGAAGTTTCTAAAAGCTGAAGCAAAAGATGCTTTTTCCGTCTTGCCCTTCTATGACTACAATCATGAAATCTCATCCTATAAAAAGCAAAACTGAAACATGCTCTATCAAATACTTACCTGATGGCAGAGAACTGTCCAAGAATTGCTGCTCAAGATGCTTAGTAAAATTCAGTCACCACCCATCTAGATTAGACCTCATCCATTGCACTGTGTGAAAAGCTCTTCATGAATGCTATCCTTGGATACAAGCTGCAATGTTGTGCCTTTGGTTATCCAGGCAGTGAGCTCAGGCTGCTGCTCAAAAGGCATGAGAGGATAGGGTTTTCCATTTTCCTGCTGTACACCATAAATAAAAGGTAGTCTAAGTGACAGAAAACTCTCTGGAGGCAAAATTACTCGACATCCAAGACAAAACTGCAACTTCTTTTTACGATCTGGCACAGATGGAGGGAGGCATGACTCCTACAAAGTCAAAATAGGAAAAATATAAGCAGTTAAGAAAATAATTTGAAAGCTTATTACCAAAGATCAACAAGAAAACAACACAAATAACATCTAAAAAAAAACATGCTTGAGATATGACAGCGTACAAATAGTAAAGCATCCCATGAATGGGGATCCAATGGGAGAACCCCCTCAAATAACAGCAACTACATTGAGAAAAGGAGGAGCTAAAAACCTTTTCTGCCTTCTTATAGTTTATATTTGAGATGAGTGCTGAAGATATAAAGATGTAATAGAAGTGCACTTTTCCTAACAACTTGAGCTTTTAGATGAGATGTCACACAATTCAACATAGTTCAATGTAAGCTAAGGACTTGGGCTCAAGTTTCACCGCCACTAATTATCAGAAATAGAAAATCCACATGCTTGGCCCATGAAAAGAATCAAGACTGCACACGAAGAGTGTGTTAAAGATATCATTATGCATAAAGTGTGTTCTCTCTAATAGTTTAAATTATAGATGAGGTGGTCAACAAAATTCAACAATAGGAACCTCAACCACACACTGCAACTGTGAAATATTTAGGAAGTTCACTTCACTCTTTGGCAGCTAGATACGTCAGTAAAAGAAGAACGCAAGGATGTTATTGCTTACAACACTGGAAAATTCATTTTTTCCGGGAAAATCTGTTTTTTCATGCTCTCTTTCGCATAAAACATTTAATTTATCAGCAAGAATAAAGCCAGTGCAACAAAACATGTTTTCTGACAGAGTAGCAGTTACAGAAATAGCTCTGGGAGAATATGTTTTGAGATTGATGAAGCAAAATGTGTTCTCAAGTTTCAAACCAAAACTCAACTTCAGGACACATGCTTGATCTTCTAACACCTGGAGTTCAACTTTTTAAAAAAAATAGATTTCTGACCTGAGTTGCTTTGACTCAAGTGTGGGTGTCCAACATGGGGTACGGATCTAGAGGCCAGATCCTCCATGATCTAAAGTTCAAGATTCGGGGATATCGATGCATGTATCGATACAGGTTCAGGAGTTTGGCTAAAAATAATTCAATTCAAACCTAAAAGTTGGAGTTATAAAACCTAAATTATGAGATATTATTCAGAAAACTTGAGAAGAAAATATTGATCAAGAGAGAATCTGAAAAGAGACAAAAAGAAAGGGACTGCAATAGAAATTTATTCATAAAAGGTACTTCATTTTTTCCAATTTCACCTTAGTTTTTGTTTTGATTACATCAATCATCGAATCTATCCAAAATTCCTCCCTTGAATTTGATCAAAGAATCCAAACCCAGTCAAACAGATTGGGTACGGATCTCACACCAATGCCATGTCGACACGGATGTTGCACCGAAAGTGAAGAGTTCGAACAACTTAGTTCCTAACACTCAAATCAGTTGTGGATACGTACTAGTTGTGGATACGTACTTTGTATGTATATATTGCATTAGATATAATAAATGTACATAAAAAGAATAAATTTGTTGTGTGTACGTTATATTATTAAGTGCAGAGCCTTTTTCAAAAAATGTAATTTTTTCAAGAGAAAAAAGTGTACTTAAATAGAAACACAATAACTCACTGTCACACTAACAATTAAGGAGTAAATTAAATCTAGTGAATTGTTCACCATTAACATCAAAAGTCAACATAATCCAAACAAAATAAAACAAATAAAACTACATTATATGTGAGAACAATAATATAACATAACTATTTTAACAAATTAATAATAAATAAAAGAAATATAAAAATAATCTATCAAGAGGCTAACAACACGCTAGTTTTACAACTAAATCAGTATCACAATGTCAACATTTATTTTAAAATCTATTTCCACACAAGGAATTATTATATCACCAAAATATGTCTAATAGTGTTAGCACCTAAATTGGTACGACGAAGTTAATATTTATTAGAACTCCATTTCTACATTAGAGTTCTCAATCAACTACAAGACCTATTAGAACAAGACAACAACAACAATATACTCAATCTAATCCCAAGTGGTGTCTGGGAAGGGTAAAAGTGTATGCATACGTTATCCTAGCTTTGTGGGATAGAGAGATTGTTTCCAATAAACTCTCGATATAATCACGCATCACCAAAATAGGCTTGAAAGCAAAATAATGATAGTAAAGTGGCAAGACAAACACAACCAATGAACAACAAGTAACAACAAAAACAAAGTAAAAAACACTACGTAAATACTATATATACATATTAGAGAAAATTTTCTATGTAGATACATAAAAAGGCGCACTGAATGCATTCAAAACCATTTAGAGGAAAAAGAAGACAAACTACCATCATGAATTGTGAGTTTGTAACACCAATCTTCCAAGTTTTCCTCTAAAGAAACTTTAAGTTACGAACCATTACAAATTCTTGCTATATAATACTATCGTGATCTTTATTTATTTTCTTAAAAGGACACCTTATTTTTAGGATAGATTTGTCATTTTGGGTGCTCTTACCCAATATCCATTCTTATTCCCCTTTTATCCCACATAAATAAAACATACATTAAAGAAATGGTACCAAATATTTTATGAACATTTTGCAGTTTTTTATGAAGAACCAAAGGTTATACAAATAATGCAAAATCCCCAGATCATAAATGATCTCAAAAGCGACTTAATAGAACTGGGTGGACAAATATAAGTTAATTCAATGCAAAAAATGGTAAATGAAAACCAAAAGTTCCGGTAAGTAACTCATACCTCAAACTGTATGACTGGGTTTGCTGCTAAAATGATAGGGAAGTGAGGTGTAACCTGCATGCCAAAGAGCATGCTCATTACAATAGGCAAAGAAGGTATAGTTAATTTTTCGGGATTCATAAAGATTATCCTATCAAAAGAACAAAGATTATAGATTAAACGAAGGTAAAAGTGGATGGTAATAAATATACAACTTGAATGCCACATATATAAGTACCAACGGGACATGAAACAGACAAGAAATTTGCGATTTTGAGAAGTGTAGCCATCAAAATAATTTCTTTAACAATTGAACTTTTAAAAATATGGAAGGAAACCATACAAGTTGAGAAATATGCAGAAGAGGTACCAATTTCTAAGCTATGTTATTTGCAAGTAACCCCCTTCTCCAGTTACCCATAATTTCAATGTACTATCTAACATGTCACATTTCACTGTATTTCACTAGAAATAGGTCCTTTAAACATAAAATATTAGAGAGTATCCTACTATAAGTTGAATAGAGAAGACAAAAAGATCTCTAATATCTTATAAAATTCTCTCGTATGCAGCCTTGGCCATGAATAGACTGCTGATATGTCCACAAAGCTGGTGAAAATGAGCAAATGAATTTACAAAAATGGGTTAAGTACCTTGACCTTAGATTTGAATATGTAATTTTCAATTGCTTTCCTCTGAGAGATTAGAGGATATGATACTTGCAAAAGACTATTCATGTGCATATGAATCTTTTTTACAATAGATAAAGATAAGGAAAAATTCTTGTTACATTTAAGATGGTTTGAACATCGATACACAATAAAAGAGATCAATTCATATATTGTGATAGATACGATTATTTAGCATTCAGCAGATGTCTTAAAACACATGTTTACATTTTGAGTTGTCTCTTAATCCACTCATAATGGGTTTAGGCACTGAACAACATAAAACCATATCATCTAAGCCTGTTCATTAGATTAGTCGAATCAATGAATCAGATAAGCACTTAAAACGACATCACATAAGCAGGGAACTTCTTTAGGAGGTCATAAAATTGAGGGAAATTGAGGAAAATAGTCAAATCAGAAGTAAGACTCCAACCAGAAAGATCCTCTGGAGCTGTGAAATGGTTCCTGCAAATCTCACATCTGCTTGGTCATTCTTACTCTTCAATTCCATGCAATGCGGGCAGTTCATGTAAATAGGCAAACTTCTATCTAACAAGGAAGTAGCATAGCCAGAGTCATTGAGATTTAGAGATTGAAGACCAGTTTCAAGATCTTTTCTTGGTGCAGCATGTACTGGATGCCTGGCAAACTGACCTGGCCCTTCTATGTTTGAATTTCCGTCATCTAACCCTTCATTTGACATTTCCAGATTCCTCAGCTTCCTAGAGGAACTAGAAATCATCCCATTTGCCAGACGGCGACCTTTGCCAGGGCCACCACTCTTACCCCCTCGAGAGGGACCTACCCCCTTATGATCCATATTTTCCAAAGATGAAGGGGCAACGGATTCTACAGGCAATGCATAAGGAGAACCCAGTCTGTTGAGATGATCTGCAGTTAATATAAAACGGTGCCCACAGGGGCACTCATGCTCAAATCCAATGTAAACTGTTGCATGTTTAGAAGAGGTAACTGGTCTGGTCTTCTCAATTCTATTCATCTTCATTGAATCCAAATGTGTACCTATCTGGAAAATTTGATTACCTTTAGTGACATCATCAGAAACAGTAGTACTATCATTCTTAACTTCATGAATACCAGGAGTTAGAGCAACTTTTTCCAATACTTGTTCATCACTAATCCGATTAACCTTCTCTCTACCTCCTTCTCTCACACTTTTCGGCTTGATACTTTTTTCCGAATTTGACATAATTTGTCTATTTGATTGTAGTGGAGGAAATCCTGAATTTACAGCAGTTGAACCAGCTACCACCTCAGAAAAAGCTTTTCTCATATTAAAATTGGAAACTCCTTTACCTAAATTATTTACTTTATCATCTGTTTTGATATTTCCTGCAGAAGACTTCTTTTGGATTTGATATCCATTTTGCACACTCAAATCACCAGCCTTCTCTATGCCTGAATCTGTGTTGGGCTCATCCCTGGCATTGCTACTAAACCTGTTTATATTTACTTGCTCTGAATTGCTTGATATTAGCCCATTCTCATATTTAGGCTTCTCAAGAAGGATAGTCCACCTTTGAAGAAACTTTTGGGTAGAACTGAAGCCACTCTGCATCAAACCTTTAGACGGCTGGTAGTATCTCCCATTCCCAACCCGAATCAAACTCCAAGCGGAGGAATGAATGGGCCCACTTGTATCACTTCCTTGGGGTAACTGAATTATGGGAAGAAGCTTGTCACAATCCATGGAACGGTTAAAAGTAACATTTGCTGTTTCAAAATCAAATGGATCTGGCCGCAGGAGTCTAGAACGACCACATGCACATGCATGGAGGAAGACATAACCACTGGAATGTATCTTAATCTCATCACTTGAACATAAACCACCAGTTTCTACATCATGCCTCTGGTGCATGCATGGTTTTCCTGTGAGGCTAACAGCATCACATAGTTGCCTGCCAGAAGTCCAGATGGATGTGCATTCCTCTTCCAGTTTCTGCAAGTATAACAGCACAGGAGGTCCCTTGACCATCGAATTGAAAACATGCAGAGCCCTTTCCAAATGGGCCTTATGCTGAGTAGTTGGGTAGCACGGAGGCAACTCATTTAAATATGTCTCCTTAGCTACTGGAAGGGCCTTTTGACACCATAAAGTAGAAAACCTAGTATTTACCGATCTACCACTCACCAAATAAGACATTGCAATTTCAAGTGGATCTGAAACTTCTGAAGCATTTCCTTCAAGTGGAGGTGAAGCAGAATTTCTCTGTCTCCTCTTAATAATTTCAGTCTCATCTGCAATGGCATATTTTGCTGACAGGATTGCTTGCAGAATAAGCTGACTAGAAGATAACCATTTCTCCAAATGTGGAAGTTCAGAAGTAAATGTCTTTCCAGAAGCAACAGAAGCAGCAGCTGCTGCTGCAGCAACAGCAACCATGCCAACACCAGAAGCTGGACCACTGTTAGTATTTGAAACCACACCCCCTCTTCCTCTCAATATATCAGTCTGCCTGCAGATGAACTCCTTGATAGAAAGTATGTCTTCTCTATTTGCACTCTGGTTATGACTTTCAAATAGAAGAGAATCTGAGGTCGCTTTTCCATTCAGAATATCTTCCACAAGGCCAGTGGCAAATTCAAGGGATTCACCTCTCTTATTAGAGGTTATATCTAATAGTGCAACAGCCTTTGATGCATCCAGGGAAAACAGCATTCCAGAATTTGACACACCCCCACTTCTTGAACCTGTATGGCCAGTTTCAGAAACTGACAGTGTCCGACATTTCTTAATGGAGAATCGAATCTGTGCCTCTAGAGAAGACTGCAATTTCTTCCTGAACCCACCTTCAGATTTACTCATAGGGCGTGCAAGCACAACCACAGAACCAGAACCTTTCGGAGCCAAGTTTGGCCGACCCAAGGCACCAACACTTGATGATTGATTCACCGAGGAAATATCAGCTGGCTCCTCAACACTAGAACTAGGATAATCATCAGCAAAATCATCAAGAAAAACAAAAAGTGTAACTGGAATACACTGTCCAGGTAATAAAGAGGCATATGAACCTAAACCTGACATCAGAGTAATTGCTGAATTACTTCGGGTGAAAATGCCACGGCCTTTGACAGGCGAAGGATTGTTAGATGATCTTCCTGATGCAGCTCTACGTGATGGAGATGCAAAAGGTGAGCCAGACACTGAGGGTGACAGAGATTGTGACTTAACAAATGGAGTCATCGCTTGTTTAGCTGCTTGCAAGACACGAAGTTTCTTCAGTATCTGGGTGTCAAAGCGTGGCCCTTCTTGGATAAATACTATAACATGACAAACCTGCATAGCTAGGCATGGTTGAGTAGCATTCTACAACTAAAAAGGGGAAGTATGAAACATAAAATGGAACTCCTCCAAAAGAAAATTCTATATGGTACACTCCACCTCCCATACCCAGGAGCCCAATGGTGGCCCTCTCAATTTTCTCCCTGACTAAAATCCTCAGCCTTATGGTTGGAGGTAAGGGTCTTTACCGGTAGATAACCCACCCTTGTCAAATAAGAATATAATTAGCACTAGTAATACTTAGCATAATTCGGGAAAGACCTTTAGGCACTGGTAAGAACAACTGGACGCAATAGTAAAGAAGATGTCAACTGAAATTGACTACAAATAAACAATTTTACATGCTCATTTTGATGCATGAGAAAGAAAAGATTCATGGAAATTATACAAACTCTTCTACACATCTTTCTTCTATAAAACTGCAAATCCAATACCTCGTCCAATTACAAGAAGCAACATTTCCTGAGTAAAAAAGTGAGAGTAAGATAATTCATTTGGGTTAACACTAAAGACAGCTGTGACTCAAACAACTACATCAATCCGACTCATCCACTTCTCAGTTAGCTTTATTGATCAAGTCTCTGTATTGAAATAAATTGTGTTTAAACGTTTCATGCAATGACAAATAACATCAGTCTTGTGCTTGTCTTTATCACTTTTTATTTCCCAAATGAATGAAAACAGATGAGACCTTATTATCTTGCCCAACTCAATGTCCACATAAATTTCTAATCATGTTTGTAGTTTCAAACACTTCAGAAGCTTCATTAGTCTTTAATGTCCACACAAATTTGTCAGGAATTTCAAGTTTAAAGTGAAGAAGAAGAAGAAGAAGAAGAAGAAAACTTACAGAAAACATAAAGAGCATAGCTTGCAGATCGCCATATTCGTAATCTTCTAACAGTGAATCAAATCCCATCTTAGACTCCAAATTGCCTTCCATCAGAGGGCATCGAGTTGAAGAGAATTGCAAAAACAAAATCCCCTTTTCCTCATCATGATAATAGCTTATATTCCTACACTCAAACCAACTCTTCATATCGTCGGTTACAACAAAATCCGTCTTTTCATCGGGTTTATCGACAAAAATTGGCTTATCTAAACCCCCACAACCAAACACATTAGAATCGATTATCCGGTTCATCAGGTAAGAAACGTCATCGTAGCGTTTTCCGATAAAACCAACCACAACGACGCCGCTTTGAGTGTTTAATGGAGAGGGGGAGGTGGCTGATGTATCCGATGAGGTTGATGGAGGGGGTTGAACTTGTACATGGCTAGGGGTTACAGAGGGAGTTTGAGAGTGAGAAGGTGGAATTGGAGGTCGAATTAGGACTCGCATCGACTGAGGATTAGGTTTTGAGGAGTCCATCGAAACCAACAAGAGAGAGAATCACCTGTGTACTTGGTGTATAGAAATACCTTCCATCAGAACCCAAAATCGGCAACGAATAATTCCTCTGGCCGATGAAGAAGAAACAGATCAATGTGCAGTCGACCGGCGACGGTAGTAAACCGGCGGTGAGAATATGTTTGACAATTTGCCGAAACGACAGGAAGCCAACCAGAGTCGGAATTATGGGCTGGGTTAAGACTAAGGTTCTTAATGGGCTCAACAATTCAATAGTCCAAAAGACCTAGCCCAAAAGCTCTTCGGCCTGATAAGTATGTGTGAAATATTTGGGACAAACAACACAAATCTCATTAATTTAGGAGCAAATTACTTCTCTTCATGCCAATATTACAAATCGTGTCAGAATTTGAACATTAGATACATTTGTCTTATACTAACGTAGGTTGTGATGCAATAATAGGACTACTTTAATCAGAGATTTCGAGTTTAAGCATTAAGAATGAAAAAAATTCTGAGCATCACCCTGAATAAGCCCTGCAATGCGCGATCCAAATTTAGTTGAGACTTCACAGGCTCCAAACACTATGTGAGAAATTAAAAAAGAAAGTTACATTTATCTGATACATTCAGTTACATGCAATAATAATTTTATTATTGAATACTGTAATTTATGAACACTTATAAGATCAAGAAAATATTTACCGTTTATAGCAATAATAATTTTTTTTATTGAACATGTATAATACCATTTTAACACATATTAAAGAGAACTATTTATAAAATATATATACTATGAATTATATTGCACTGCTGGACCAGTATTTATCGGGATAGGACCAATACCGATAAATACCGAGCCAAAAAATCACCAGATCTGGACCGGAACCAGTACCGAAAGTATTGAGAAAAATTGACGATACCATTTCGGATCGATATCAATCAACACTTTATCAGATCGGACCGAAGTTTCCATTTTTTTAAATTTTAAATTAAGTTTATAAGCTCAAAACTTTAAATTAAATTTATTATTATAAGTTTAAATTAAAGTTTATATTATAAATTTATATATTAAGTTTATATTATAATTTATAACTTATAAGTTTATATTAAATTTATATTTAAGTTTATATAAATTTT
>JAOTQJ010000096.1:21118683-21135496 GCA_025642045.1 Solanum sejunctum | reverse complement strand
TATTTTATATGATATATTTTTTTTTATTTGTCTAAAACTGAATGTCACTTTACTCTAATTGAAAATAATTTAACTTAAAAATTCTTCACGCTTAATGAAATGATTTTCAACACATAACTATATGAGAATTACTCCCTCCGCCCCAATTTAATTGTCAGGATAACTAAAAATAATTGTCCCAAATTAGTTGTCAATTTAAAGAATCAAGAAACAATTAACTATTTTTTTTTCAATTCTGCCCTTAGTAATTACTACTCTTAAATGTGAAAACTCTATTTGTTATGGTAAAATTTTTAAAATGTATAATATTTATTAGGATTATCTTAATCAAATTACATACCCTATTAATTTTTTGTTAAAGGATGTGTCAATTCTTACCTTGACAATTAAATTAGGACGAAGGGGTATTTTAGACCACAAATTTCAAAAGAATTTTTTCCTCCTTAATTATATTGTGTCAAGTCTCATATAAAATAGGACAGAGAAAGTATAATTTAAAAGAGAAAAGTACTACCCCCTCAAAAATTGAGTATGACTTATTCAAAAATTTTATAATATTAAGAATATCTCTAGTATCGAATATCTTAAAAGCAGAAGATCTATCGAAAATAATGTTTCTACTCTTTTCAAATATCATAAGTGAATTATTATTATTGTTGTATCAATTAGTATCAAATATTGGGTAAGAAATTTAATTTAAAAAAACAAAAACTATTTGTTCAAAATAAATACAGCTTGAATTTGTCATGCTTTAGTGGCCTAATAGTGGAGGACCACATACAATTTAAGTTTTAAAGTGATAGGGGGAGAGTGAGTAAAGCAAGCAAGCAAGCGAGATAGCGGATGGCGGAGATAATTTAATTTAAATTGTACATATAATATACTTATTTCGTCGTTATAAAGAATTTTTGCACTATCAGTATAACTAAACTTATTTACTATATAACACATCCGATTAATACTTTGCGATACAAAAACAAACTAAAAACTATATTAAGAAGAAAAAAATGAAGGGTTTGCTTGAAAGGCAATGGAATATAGGTAGTTTGGCTAACTAGTTTATAGTTACATCTCTTCATCTACTACTACTACTTTCCTTGGAGTTTAAGAAGACTATATGGAATTAGTGAGATGGATTGTGCTTTTGACGTGCGATCCCCATTTGCTTTGATACACGAATCTACTTCATGACTTTCGCTGGCAAATTAGTTAGTTAGCCATAATAAATTAATTAACAAAATCAAATAAGATATACTTCTTTCGATTCAGTCTTCATATAACATGTTTAAAATTACAAGATAAATAAGTCATTATGATACATACATGTATGTGACATATTTTTTTTTTTAAAAAAATATTTTTTAATTAGATAAGCAGATTAAAACAAAGTGACTGTGAGTATAGTATAATATAATATTAAGAAAGAGAGTAAGGTGGAAACCAAACTTGAAGGTATCACCAACTTTCCTTCATGATCTGTCTGTATTTTTACTTTTCTTTCTTCTTACTTCTCTTTATTTTGCTTGTTTCTTTTCTTTTCTTTTCAGTTATGACACACTCCCTTTTTAATGCTCAATCAACGCATTCATTCACCTTATTAGTGCGTAGTAAGTATTAGTAACACTCGAAATTATGTCCAAAAGTATATACATTTCACCTCCCTAAATATATTTTGCTTACCTTTGTCTCCATACATGGCATTTGGAGCAGCACTTAAGCTTTAGTAAATGACATACAATTAATGCTATTGTGATTTTTTTAAACATACTTACACCTAACTTTGACACAATAGAAATCAATTAAAACTATTTAATTTTCCATAAATTCAAGAAAAGTGACTCCAAGAACATGAAGAAAAAGTTCGGAAATATGACACTTTAGTGGCTTGTCATACAACCAACCATCCATTTTTGACCAGAAATATCATGTTTGAGCCTGTCATAATTAATAAATCATCTTTAATAGAAAGCGTCTTGACACAAATCCTAATTTAAGATAGACCAGTACAGCGCAAAGAAAGTTAGAAAGCATCTTGACACAAATCCTGATTTAAGATAGACCAAGTGCAGCGCAAAGAAGAGTTACTACTTTCTCTTTTTGATTTTTTATCTCATATTCAATATATATATTAAAATTTAATTAATTTAAATCCGTTCAGCGTAAAACTCCTTGACCATAGGAGGTTGATATTACTATATCTAGTTAAAAGACACTTTTTTTTCTTAGTAGGACAATAGGCAAAATTGGTTGGCCAATAAACTTGAAAAAAAATCATTCATTTAATTTCATCCACTAGTTTAACACTTGGGTGGTATTTTGACTCCCCAAACAATTTTCGTATCGCTCACTACACACACAATATATATATATAACTAACTAAAGCACTTTGGTTATCTCACCACTCTTTCCATTTCTTCATCACTCTTTCTTTCTTTTTCATCCACTTCTCTCTTTGTCACTTGCTTCACTACTACTACTTTTTTTTTCTTTTCTTATGGAGTTCTCCGACGACTCAATTGATCGGACGTTGGTGTTCAAAGGGAAACGCAGTAAGCGGCCACGGCAGTTCATGGCAGTGGCGATGGTAGCTTCCACGTCATCACTCGCCGGCGCCGGCGCTGGCGGCAGTGATGATGGTGGTGGTGGAGGTGATGATGTTTGTAATTACTCTTCATCGGTTCAGAATTCATCATCAACTACTTCAACTACTCAAAGCAGTACAGATGAAGATGAGGACATGGCGAATTGCTTAATTCTGTTAGCACAAAGTGGCCGATGCGAGAAATTACAAGTGGAAAGTACTGAACGTAAGATGGTGAAAATCAGTAGCCGGAAATTTACAGAAATGGCTATAACAACCACCGGAAAAGCAGGGTTATATGTCTACGAGTGCAAAACTTGTAACAGAACGTTTCCATCTTTTCAAGCACTTGGTGGGCATAGAACAAGTCACAAAAAAATCAAAACCGTTACCGAAGAGAAAAAATCTACTGCCGATTCTGTTTCACCAGATTATCATCATCAACAACAACCAGAGGAGAAAATCAATCGGATTATTACGGCTTCTGTCACTTCTACCCAAATATTCAACAAAGGTAATTCGAATTCACATGTCAATTTGATGAACAACAAACCAAAAATTCATGAATGTTCAATCTGTGGAGCGGAATTCTCATCGGGTCAAGCTTTGGGTGGTCACATGAGAAGACATAGACCACCAACAATTACAGCAACAAACACTAAAATAACTGTTGATGAAACAAGCAATAATCACACTTCAGATAATTCATCGCACGATGATGATCAGAATTCAAAAGATAAGCCAAAAATGTTTTTATCGCTTGATCTGAATCTGCCAGCGTCACCAGAAGATGATCATCACCGAGATACTAATAATTTCGAATTTTCAGCTAACCAGCAAAGTCTCGTCTTCTCCACTGCAGCTTTGGTGGATTGTCATTACTAATTAAACCTAAGTGATCAGTTTACTGTTTGTTTTTCAATTTTGTCATCACTATAATTTTTAGAATCATTGTTATTGCTATTTATAATTGTTATTATTACTACTATTCTTCATAATTTTATTGTAGATTGTGTATATATCCTTTTCTGGAGAACAAGTTGTTTTCCCCAATGTTGATCATCTACCTTTTTCTGAAAAATTTTACTACTTTTGAGTGGTTAGTGTTCATGGTTGCTTTTCATTCACGAAAAGACGGAAGTGATAGGGTATCTTTAAATTTACAACAAAAACATACGCAATAAAAGTTTGAAGTAATTTTATTGGATAAAGAAATTATTTAGTACCGATAATAACCTGAAGAATGGTATCTTTAAATTTACAGATACGGATATATAAAACACATAAAAGTGTTTTCCATCTCTTCCCTTTAAATTGTTTCTTTTGTCATTTCTAGAGTGGAAAGCTCCACGAAAAGGAAAAGGAAAAATAAATAAATTTAGGATATAAATTTGATACATTTATATGAATAAAAATATTGAGTTCAGTTAATCTATCGAGGCTAACCAAAAGTTTGTGGATGAGGTTGGTTTTCTGCGTGTGTTTTTGTGATTATTACTAGCAGAAAACAGCTAAAATAGTCCATTCTGTTTTATTCTTTTCAATAAAATTAAATAAAAATGGATAGGGTGGGTAACTGCCAATAGCATGTGGATGACAACTCTATATACATTTTCTTGTCTTTGTTTTTTTCATCTAACTAAGAACCTACTTAAGTCGTTTAAATATTTGTTTCCTCTTCAAGTACTATGATCTGATCTGTCCCTAACTTTTTGTATTAAAATTAGTGCTCACAGATTATTATCTTTTGTTGCAGTGTTCAATGCTTCACTTATAATTAATCTTTTTATTATGAGACAATCATAATTTCGTCGCTGTCCTATCACTAATTAGAGACATAATGCCATTCAGTGTATTAGGAAAAAATAGATGTAGCAGCTCTCCAGCCAACCCATCACACCTAATTTTTAACCTAATTCTCCCTCACTTTTCAAGCTTCTTTATTAACAACTAAAACTAAGTTGTCTTCACTCTTCCGTGTAATCTATAGGTCAGGTATTTGAATCGTAAAATTTACCACTTACATTTTTATTAAATAAATTATCTGCATCACATTTTTAAAGATGTTTGTGCTTCAAATTGCCTTTAACGTAAATAGCTTTACTTGTGAAATGAGGTTGATCGTACCATAAATAATAAACATTGCAAATGACACGTCCTGAGTAGTTGGTTACAAGGTCTAAAGTTTACACCACATCTAATAATTGTGATTTTTTAAAACTTTGGGCTCAACAGACCTGTGAAAATTCCCAACAGTCCGTTATTTAGGTAAGCACACCAGCAATATATACGGTAAGCAATAAAGTAAAATTAAATAAATTGTTAGAGCATATAATTTTATGAGGCGTGGGGGGAGCGGGGGAGGGGGTTGGTAAAAAATATGGACTTTATTTGTTTAATATAATATTATGGGTAATAATTTAAAATGCGTGTTACTTTATTGTATAATATTATGAGTAATAATTTAAAATACGTATTACTTCATTAAACCTAACAAAAAGAGTTCAAGTCTTTTCTATTTCAAGTGTGTGGCTTCAAGTGCCAATGTTCACAACACAAAGTCTTGTTTAGATTAGGTCTTAAGGGTGTTTGAATTGATTTTTTTAAGTGACTGAGGACGTGTTTGAATTAATTTTTTTTAAGTAATTTTTACAAGTTAAAACTCAAAAATCATAAGTTGGAAATTCTTAATTTTTAGTTTTTAATTTTATTTTATTTTATTTTCGTGTTTATACTTTGAAAAAAGTGCTTGTAAGTAGCTTTTGAGTTATCAAAACACTTTCAAATTAAAAAAATGAAGTCAAAAACCATTAAAAATAAGTCAATCCAAACACTCACTCACATGAATCACCAAAAATAGCACGTGTACTGGCACATGCTATGCCTATTTTAGCCTATTAGTTGTTCTTAATAATGTACAACGTAACGTTACATAAATGAGTAATTTATCATAATTATTTTTCAATTATATTCGAGTAAAATTCAAGTTAAAACACAAGACTTATTGTAACTACAAATCTAGCAAATGAACACATATAAAGTTATACACTCAAAATTAGGGAGAATTCCAAGAGAGGGAGGCAATTGACAGCTTAAATCTCCTAATTAAATCTTTTACCATTTAATGATGTTTATTATGTGCACGTAATTATTATTGGTGATTAAGGTATGCATGTGGATACATGGATACCTTGTTTAAGATATAATGTCTAAATACAATGCGTGTCTATGTGGGGAAAAGAAAAATTGAAGGCTCCCTATAGATTTGCACATGTAGTGGGGGACTACTTATTCAATATAACTTCTAAATACTCTTAGCTTATATTAATTTTAATTAATTATTATAAAAAAAGGTTTTATATAGTGATAATTCAAAAGAGTTATTACGTAAAATTCAAATTATATCCAACTATTTTGAAAGAGGAACTTCCTAAATATATGATATTTAGAAAATATTTATCACTAATAGTTATATAATTATAATATAATTATATTGTATGTACAATTCACTCTTTTTTATGTATAATGCAGACTTTTAAGCTTAATACATGCATTTTAAGACACTTATAATACATCTATATTGTATACAAAATTTATTTTGTGCACATTGTAACACATTATATTGCATGCATAATTTATTTTTAATACACAATGATTTATTTTTTTCACCAAAACAAGTACAATACATTTTAATACATATATATTCACTTTTAATACACAATAAAATTGTTATAGATCGTAAATATTTTTTAAAATATGATATATTTAAATAGTTGAAAACTATGCAAAAAAATGCTATAAGTAGCAATTTTTCTCATATGAATATGATGAAAATATACATCTTAAAATGTTAATTAATGTTTATATAGTTTGACCCGATAAGTAAAATAATGACATGCAAAAATAAAAGCAAAATCAAAAAATATAAAATATATTTAAAATCAGTAAATACTTTAGAACATGAACCTAAAAGGATAATTATACCATTTAGAATCAATGCTAATTTTAAAGAGCTTACGTTAGTTAAATTTTGTGAAAATTACTTACACTATCATCAGTATATATAAGTTAAATTTATCAATAGAAAGCATTACTATTTTAAATTTAAACAAAAATTACAAATAAATGGAATTAGAAAATGATACAATTAATATAGGAAAGTCAATGCTAGAATTATCTGTTCAATAATTTACTGATTGGAAAGTCCGTCGAGTTGTCAACGTATCTTTAATTACCTGTTTAGTTACGGCGTACGATGATGCACGTTGCTCTTAAAAAATAAAAATACATAGCGACTATTATTCGTATCAAATTATATTAATTTTTTATAATTGTATGATAAATATAAAGTACAAACAGTAGTTAATTTTTTTACTCAATTCATAATGTATATTTTTATCAAGACTCAAATAATAAATTTGTCATTTATTTTTAAGATGTAATTTTATTATGTTTGAAAAGAAAGATTGTAACTTAAAGTATCTATTTCTTTTATAATATTAAATTGATTTAAATATGGCTTAATTTAGCTTCAATTATAATTATTATAATTAACTTTTGAAAAGCAAAAACAAAAAGTAAGTCTATTAAATAAATTGAAGTAGAAAAAATAATAGTTAAGACTTGTTGGATGATACTCCTTCTATTTTAATTTATAGTATGACCTCTATTTAATCAGTTTAAAATAGGATGATATATTTTTTTATTTTTTTAAAATAAATTTTATGTACAAATCTATTTAATTTCTCATGTTGGATCAATCGTATTCCTATACATAATAAATAATTTTTTTTTTTAAAAAAATCAAACTAATAGATAAAGGGACAGAATGGATAACTCTCTGTTGAATCAGTGTTTGTGTATTGTATGTTTTTTTCTTTTGGATTTTTCATTCGGTGTACGAAGCACGTAGAGCCTTGATTAAATTTGGAGATGACAATCCCAACAGGATTTTTTTCATTCGCAAAGCTTAAATCCCAAATCTTTAATTAAGGATGAAATACACCCACAAATACATTACAAACCATGTTGATTTGTGTCTTTGTATGTTAAATAAGAAGGGACTCTTGGGATTTTCAACATTAACAGAAACGGCAGATTCTTTCTTCTTTATTTTCCTATTCCTAAAAAGTTCTAAAGAAGATTTTGTTTTCGAAAAGCGTTGAAATAATTTTATGATAAAATATAATTAATAGACTATAATTCGTTGATATATTTAATATTTATATATATTTAATTATATTATAAAATTAGATTTAATAAAATATTTGATCAGATTCTTATTATACATCAAAGCCTAAGCAAGTGACAGTGAAGCAACATAGAATTTGTGGTTGCATTGAGTTCACACTTGATTGGAAACATCATGTGGACAGCTCACCACGATATACATACTTCCACGTGGCATGCAACCAGCTTTTTATTTCTCTTTTCTTGTTAAATTCCGATGAAAAATTGTTTTGTAATTTCCGTTTCTTCCTTTTTTCTGCTGGCTTCCATTGTTTTTTAGACAAGTAAGGTAGTTCAAGAACCTAAATTTGTGGGCGCCAAACGGAAAGTGAGGTGGCCACAATTTTTGCCATCGTATGCAATACTATACACTAGCATACCTAGAAAGATCATAGATATAAGTTTAGATATGAATTTTTATTAATTTAAATATTTTTTAATCTTATTTTATGTGTTATTATTTAATTTGGCATGATGTTTAAGAAAAAAAAATTATTAAAATTGTTTGAAAATTATTGCATGAACAGAAGGAAATATTAAAGTTAAATGGTTTCTAACTAAAACGAGTTGATATTCTTTTGAGAACAGACAAAAAAGAAAAGAATATCATATAAAATGAGACAAAGTAATTTTTATTTAAATAATATATTTATATTCAAAAATTAAATAAACATATCTATAAATATCAAATTTTGATCTCAATAGGTCTAGCTAGATAGCTTTTACCTTGTAATGGATTAGTAAATTTTCATTGACTTCATGACTAGTATGAAAATATATATAAATCAATGTCCATGCTTTAAAAAACAATTTTGTCAATTTGAACATTTTACTTTCCAATAACAACAACATTACCCCAATGCCTCAAAGGCTCCCGCCCATTGCGGGATAAGGGGGGTCGGGTATACGCAGCCTGACTCCTATGTTTACAAACATAGTGCAATTGTTTTCGGATGACCCATGATGAGCATCAAAAGTTGCATTGACTAACTGTTACTTCACAATTGAAAGAATCACAGACAGTTTAAAGAGTCAATTTGATTTATTTCATCATATCTCAAAGTAAAAAAATAGTGAATCTTTGGTTCCATCCAAGATTGATGAAAAGAACATTTTACTTTCCCATTACTGAATTTTGATCACCTAATTAAACTTCTCAATAATATCATAAACTAGATAATCAACTTGGAATCCCACTTCAAGAACTCCAAAGAAGTGCAGACAAATATTGATTAATGGATCAAACATGTAATTATGTAAATTGGCAACAATTATTTGGTGAGAATATAATGCCCACATTCAAATAAAAACAAGTATACCAACTACTTTGAACTAATCTCACTTATGAGTGATATGAATGAACTAATACACTTTTATAAGACAAGTGCAAATGGTCCAAGTCAAATTATTACAAGGATTAGATTGTACTAGAATTTAATAAAAAATTGATGTTTAACTACTTTTTAACCCAACAAATATAATTATATAACTAGAGTCTGAAATGATAAAATAAATGCAAAAATATTTAAAATAATTGCATAGTAGAGTTTTTAAAATATTTGAAAAACTGAAATTGAATTCTTCTTAAAATTTTTATTTTATTTTATTTTTTTTAAAAAATAACCGCAAAGAAACGCTTAAGATATTAATACCGGATATATATTGATTATTGGATAACATGAAATTTCATATATGCAGTTACAATTGATACTAACGAGACATATAGATAACAATTAAAATTATAATATGTTTATTTATTTATAATAAAAATGTTAAATTTGAAATTTGATTACGAATCAAAAAGACATATTCTAATATATAAAAGACCTTTTATTAAAATAATAATAATAATAATAATAATAATAATAATAATAATAATAATAATAATAATAATAATAATAATAATAATAATAATTTAATCCAATTCTAATATAAATCTCAAACATGACTGAACACTAAACTAAAACGAACAGAAAACTTATATGATTTTGGGGTCCATCGATGGAGTCTCAATCTGATGTGTATATTTTAAATTTCTTTTATGTTATCCTAAGAGGCTTTATGGATAAGAATTCCTTATCAAGTTTACTGAGACCATGAATTATGGAAAGAAAGTTTGCACTATATGGGACATCATATATGCTGGCAACACCTACTTTTATGGTAGTGACGGAATTATATTGTGATTAGCTGAATATTATTCGTTAAAATTTTTTTTAATGTATAGGTTAAATATAAATATTTTGATATATATTAATTATTAAACATCTTTGATATCAAAATCATCTATCTATATTTTAAAAGTATGATCATCCTTGATAAAAATATTAATTCCGTTACTATTTTATAGAGACATTTTTATAAAATTACATATCATGGATTCAAATTAAGATCCTTAAGTAAATATCTTTAAAAAAAAAAATATGAGTGCATAAAATATCTCATATTAATAAAATTTATAAAGGAATTATAACTCAAAAACGTGAAGTAGACAATTTATATTAACATAAATATTAATAATTACTTTCACGATTCAAACTCTCGCCTATAGATTATACTGAGACACTAAAATAAATGCCTTCTATAATTAATCAATCAAGCGTTTCATGCTTATCCTAATTCAATTGATACTGAAATATGAACGGATAATATCAAAATGGGATTGACCCGTTAAACTGACCCAACGGCTTGAGATGGATGGTTTGGGTTAAGCAACTTCAGCCCATTATGACTCATGGGGCTAATCAGCCCATTTGCTAGATGGGTGTTTTGTTTCCTATTTTAGGAGTCGTTTGATTTGAGACATAACACATAAATATACTATTTAATTTGATTTTAATTTTTTTTATATTATTTGTATTTTTTTGAATGTGCACAAGTACTAACTTAATCTTATATAAAATTAAAAAGAAATACGCATATGTCTGATGTGACATAATACACATAGGACACTATGTATGACATTGAATTGTCGTGTAAGATATTATATAGGACGAATGTGTCTATTTGTTTATATTTTGAATAATTAAATTGCCTAATTATGCACTAATATAATTAGAGGTCATAAATTATGAGTGGGATGGTAAAGTAAGAACTTCTTAAAAAGTTTTTTGGTCAAGGTAAAATATTTATTCATGAGGAATGTCATGTGCCATTTAAAAAAAAGTCGAAGTAAAGCGTAACAAATACATTTCTAATAATCTAGATATAAATTTTAGAAAAAAAAAATACTTTAAATATAGTCTTGATACTTCACTTTAAGAAACATGCTATAAAAATATAATAATTTAATTAAAATAACTATGTCGAATAAGATTTCTGATGAAAAGTGACCTTTCTTAAATATTCATAAATAATTGAATGATATTTTTAACATAAACGAGTGAAAAATTTTAATTAAAAGAAGAAGGAGAAGATATATTTATCACAAAAGTAAGTTAAGTAATTTTACTAGGATAATATCACATACTTGAGTGACCTTTTCACTTTATAATTGTGGTTGGCTTAATAAGAGTAAAAAATATTACTTTCATATGGATTACATAATCATTTAAATTGAGACATATTATGTATTTATATCACTATTCATTAAAAAAATTAAATATTGTAAGGTGAGATTGAAAATTTAATACTAAAATGTATCGAAGCTGTTTTTTTTAAATTGCAGAAATCATCCCAATTATACAAAATACAGATTTTTTCCAACGAAGACATTCAAATAAGCGGCAATTACCTTTTCCCGCCCACATAAAAACACAAAATTCAAAATTTCCACATTTGACTATCTACAAAAATATTAGCGAATCACATATAACCACGTGGATCCTACTAACACACAGCAGCTAATACTGAACGTCCATTCTCAACCTTATCAACGGCTCAGACACACGATCCGTGGCAGCCGAAATTGACCAATCAAATGATAGATCCCTAAACCTATATAAATCTCTCCCTCCGTTATACTTTCTCATAACGCACTCAATCTCTTCATCTAAACAAAAGAAATTTATATTCGTGTTTTTGTGAAAATTCTGAAATATGGCACCAAAGGCAGGGAAAAAGCCGGCTGAGAAGAAACCAGTAGAGGAGAAGAAGGCCGAGGAAGTTCCAGCGGAGAAGAAGCCTAAGGCTGGAAAGAAGTTACCGAAGGGTGCTGGAGCTGACAAGAAAAAGAAGAAGGCAAAGAAGAGTGTTGAATCCTACAAGATCTATATCTTCAAGGTCTTGAAGCAGGTTCATCCTGACATTGGTATTTCCAGCAAGTCTATGGGTATAATGAACAGTTTTATTAATGATATATTTGAGAAGCTTGCTCAGGAAGCTTCTAGATTGGCTAGGATCAACAAAAAGCCTACCATTACTTCTAGGGAAATTCAGACTGCTGTGAGACTTGTTTTGCCTGGTGAATTGGCTAAGCATGCTGTTTCTGAGGGGACCAAGGCTGTTACCAAGTTTACTAGCGGCTAGGTTTGAAATTGGGGATCTTTTGGGTTTTGGGTCAAT
Organism: Solanum sejunctum; assembly: GCA_025642045.1. Classification (NCBI taxonomy): domain Eukaryota; kingdom Viridiplantae; phylum Streptophyta; class Magnoliopsida; order Solanales; family Solanaceae; genus Solanum; species Solanum sejunctum. The sequence continues at coordinate 21,123,183 of JAOTQJ010000096.1, read as the reverse complement.
GTAAAGGATGGTGGTTTTTGATGTTTATTTTGTAATTGGCCTTTGTAATGTTACTGCAAATGAATCAAAGCTTCTCTCTATTGATTTTCTGTATTGGTATTGTTTTTCTTCTTTTGCAACATGTCCAATCAGAGCATGAATGTGCTATATAGTCATTTGCAGGATTAAACTCCTCTGCATAAATGGTGTTGAATTTTGAATGATAAACATAAAGCATCACATGAATCTTTCTCTATCGATTCCATCTATATTCTATTATAATTTGTCATACTTGTTTGTATGGTGATTCGTCTATGTTCATGCAATTTTAATGTGTCCTGTATAAACATAAGCCATTAGTTTTTTAAGCTCAAAGTGAGCTGTAATATTTCTCAAATTGGATTAATTTTTCATTTGTGAACAGGAAACATTGCTCTCAAATATGTAACCAGATTTGGCATCCCCACATCTCATGGTACCATTTTTTTCTTATATTTGGAGTTACAAAATTTTGAACTTTAGATTCTAACTCATGTTGTAGCAGAAAGTTCAGTTGAATTATTCAAATTTGTAGTGAATTGAGCTAAGTCCTTTAGGTTGTTTCGGAATAAAATATCTGGTGGTATTGTGAGTGGCAAATTCAAGATTTCTAATATTGGGTGCATTACTAATGATTGGAGAACTTTTTTCAAGTAAAAATTCATTGGTGTTTCTCTTGGTAAATTAGTCAAATTTCAATGAATTGTACAATTAAGCGTTTTAATGGTACGAGTGTCGACATGTAATGAGAAAAGACCAATAGATTCATGTAATTAATAAATTCGTTCCTGGCAGGGAGAATGTACATATTGTCGAAAAGTTGAGGCAATAACTAAAGGTTGATGAAAAATCGACGAAATTGTTTAATCTGCAAGTAATTAATTGTCCTTTTAAATTTCTTAAATTGGCTGTTTCTTGTGAGAAAATTGTTGGGAGTAGTATATGTTTTTGATTTGCTGGAATAAATTTTTTTAGGAAATTATCTTTCACGAAGACAAGCTTCCTAATGGAGAGCTCATTAATGTTTGATCCACTTTTTTGAGCCTTTGGCTATCAATCACAAGTGTTCTCATTTTAATCAATAAAAACCTTTTAAAGTAAGAGTCATAATGTTAATCTGTTTAGATAAAAAGTCCACATTGGTGGTTAATAGAATGGGTGGTTCTCCTTATAAGATTTAAGTATTTCTCCTTCCTTTGAGCTACTTTTGGGGTGTAAGTTAGGTCTAAGACTTACTTCAACATGGTATCAGAGCAGGACCTGTCTCACCTAATGTTGGGCCCCGAGAAATTATCCACGCACCAGATGCTAAGCACTAGGCGTGAGGGGGGCTAAGCACTGGGCGTGAGGGGGGGTGTTGAGACACAAAGTCCCATATAGGTGGTTAATGGGATGGATGGTCTCCTTATAAGGTTTAGGTAATGCTCCTTCGTTTGAGTTAGCTTTTGAAATGTGAGTTAGACCTAAAACCTACTTCAACATAATTCTTCATCCTTTTTTTATTCATGCACTATTACAAAAAAAATTATTCAATAATATTCGTTCAATTTTAAAAGTTAATATATTATCTATTTATTTGTGTCTATTTTATCTTTTCTATTAGTAATAAGGAAGAACTGGACAAAAGAATTATATATATGGAATGCATGGAAGAATAAAATTTAAACAATATGCCCAAGTTAGAAAGTCATACCCATTTTCATTGTTGTATTGAGTTAAGGGATTTGGAAAATAATACAGTATTTAATTTGTCTTTATAAAGTTGACACTAGATCTCTTATTTATTCTTCAATTTTTATTTATTTATGTGCCATTTGATTCTAGAATATATTTATATTAAAATAAAATAGTTATATCTGAATTGTTTTTAATTAATTAATTGTCTTTAAGAATAATTATTTTCAAAATAAGAAACAAAATCTTTTTTGCCTAAATGTGTTGAAGTGGACACCTAAAGGTGAAAATATATGTTTTTTTTTCCTGTAAACAATTAGGTCGGCCAATATTGAACGTTCATTCTCCCCTCCATCAACGGCTCAGATTCACGATCCGTGTTAGCCAAAATTGACCAATCAAACAACAGGATCAAATTCCTATATAAATCTCACTTCCCCAATTCCTTACCTCATCACTCACGCTTTCTCCTCATTAAAAAAATTTCTTTTCTTCCTTCTGTTAAAGTTCTCAAGAATGGCACCAAAGACTGGAGGGAAAAAGCCAGCAGAGAAGAAATCAGTAGAGGAGAAGAAGGCCCAGGAAATTCTGGCAGAGAAGAAGCCTAAGGCCGGCAAAAAGCTACCGAAGGATGCCGGAGCCGATAAGAAGAAGAAGAAGGCAAAGAAGAGCATTGAAACCTACAAGATCTACATCTTCAAGGTGTTGAAGCAGGTGCATCCAGATATCGGTATTTCCAGCAAGTCTATGGGTATTATGAACAGTTTTATTAATGATATATTTGAGAAGCTTGCTCAGGAATCTTCTAGATTGGCTAGGATTAATAAGAAGCCTACTATTACTTCTAGGGAAATTCAAACTGCTGTGAGACTTGTTTTGCCTGGTGAATTGGCTAAGCATGCTGTTTCTGAAGGGACTAAGGCTGTTACTAAGTTCACTAGCAATTAGGGTTTGAATTTGGGGATATTTGGCTTTTTGGTCAATGTGAAGGATATTAATTTTGATGTTTGATTTGTAATTGGCCATAGAAATATTACTGCTATTGAATTAACATATTTTATCTATTGAATGTTCGTTTTGCATCTTATTTTGTTTATTATCGTACTCGGGGGTAAAAAAATTGGTGTTCTATCTTTCTTCTTTCGCAATTTGTATACAACTTATGTATGTGGTAACATTGTCTTGTACAACATAAATCATTGTTGCAAATAATAATAATTATGTATCGTATATTCGTAGGCATCACTCCGTTATGTGTTTTGATTAATCATTTCATATTTTCATCTGAATTGTCATTCGTCCATGCTAAATTCCTTCTATTTTTGTAACGTTTGAATGTGTATATGTAATTGAAAAAAATGGTATTTCCTCGATCCCATTTTATATGGGGCTAAACATACTCATTAGTTTGTATTATGATTTTATAATAATTATGTTGTGTGCAAAGTCACGACCACACACTTAATATGAATTTGAGAAAAAAAGGAAGAAAATCAAAGAAAAACTAGTATAGAAATTTGGAGGGCAAGGTCAAACAAAGATCGTAATTTTTTTCTCAAAATAATTAAATTTTTGAGATTTTTTTAATATTTAAAATAGTTAAATTGTTTAAAGTTAAAAAAAATGTTTGAATTTTTTTTTATATTTGTCATTTCATTTATTGAAATTTTATATTTTTTAGGAGATAAATTATATTACATATTTATGATTTTACAAAGGGCGTTAGTGAAAAGTATAGTGTCAATTTTATTTTTAAATATTTTTCTTAATATATGTACATTAATCTGAGATGGAACCAAAAATTCACTATTTTTTGGCTTTGAGATATGATGGAATAAAGCAAAATGTCTCTTTAAACTGTCTGCGCTTCTTTTAATTGTGAAGTAGCAGTTAGTCAATGCAACTTTCGACGCTCATCATAGGTCATATGAAAACAGTCGCACTATGTTTTTAAACATAGGGGTCAGACTGCGTACATCCGACCCCTCTTACCCCGCAACGGGCGGGAGCCTTTGAGGCATTGGGGTAATGTTGTTGTTGTTGTTGTAATATATGTACATTAACTCAAAAATTCAGTTAATATAAGACAGAAAGAGTATTAAATATATATATAAACGATAGAAATTTTGTCTAAAACTATAAATAATGTGTTATTATAGAACTTAAAAATTAAAGAATGATTTTATAAAAATTTTCAGATACGAGAATTTAACTCAAGTTCTAGTTTTTTTAAAAAACATAAAAAGTTGAGATGTTTCCCAAATATATTTACCAATAATAAATAACTTATACAGCCAAACGTTAATTTGTAAGTTTTTTTTCAAATAAATTTTTATAACCAAATGACACAGAAGAAACTATGTTATGGTCTTGAGAAGAAACCGATGTTATGGACATATCATTGGTTATGAGATGGGCGGGTAATGGTGGCTGGGTAGTAGCAAGTAGCAGCCCTTCTGTGGGAGTTAGTCTATTGGGCCTATTCCACATTTTAGCCCAATTGGGATAGCCTGTGGGCTTAGTGACTTGCAATCAGCTAAGGAATATTTACATAAATAATATATTATATATTAAATATTACTCTTTTTAAAATATTTTTTATTTGTTATGATGTATAATATATTTTATTAATAAATTATAAAAAATCTCTTCTCTTTCTTTTTCTTCTTCTCTTTCTTTTTTCCTTTTTTTTTCTCTTTCTTCTCTTCTCTTTTTCTTTTCTTGGTTGACATCTTCTTTTTTTTCTTAAAAAAATTTCTCTTTTCTCTCTCCCTCTCCATTTAACTTATCATTTTTAATATTATATAC
>JAOTQJ010000096.1:21092997-21118583 GCA_025642045.1 Solanum sejunctum | reverse complement strand
GTAGCGGTAAGGTCTGCATACAATCTACCCTCCCCAGACCCCACTTGTGGGACACAACTGGGTATGTTGTTGTTGTTTTATTAGGATAATCAAACCTCACTGAAACTTTAAAAAAATTATATAATTATATTGAAATAGTTGCATTAAATTTGATAAACTAATTTAATAATATTAAAATAGTATTGATTTGTTGGAGTTCTTGAAATTTAAAGAACACTCAAAAAAATAAATTTAATTTTTTTATAATAACATACAACAATATATTTTGCATATATCGCAAAAACTTGTATTGTTTGGTAAACTTTAGATACTCAATAATAAGTGAATAAAAATAGCAAAATGAATAGAAAAAGGTAAATGTATGTAAGAATAATAGCTTGGCTTCATGATATTCATCAAGATATAAATAAATCAACAAGTAGCTATGTAACAGATGATATTATAATTTAGTAAAGGCTATTTCATTTTTTAATTATTACAATAATCTCCATATCAAATAAAGTAAATAACTACTATAATGTATATTTTCTACCCAATTTTTTCTCAAATTTATATATAGATTAATTAAAATAATTGGGAACCCTGAAAAATTTGGGCCCAAAGCAGTTGCTTTAGTGGACTTATGGTTGAGATGGTCCTAATAATTAATTGCAATAGAATATTAGCTCTTGTGTCTTTTTCAAATAATTTTCTTGAAGTTTTTCTTTTGACTATGCAAAATTTTCATGTAGACAATTTTGCATTATCTATTGCATAAAGCGTGCCTTTTTTTCTTTGCCAAGTGATTCATCCTTTGCTGATCGATATGATCAACCTTAGCATACCATGTATTTATATCATTATCATAATTAGAAGATGTAAATAAATAAATTTTGATATCATTATTATTGTGACTTCTGAACAAAACTCAGTATAAAGAATCAATCATAAAAAAGAGAAAAAACATAAATGTTTTCTCGAACTTGTCTTGAAAAGTCAGTTATAGGCTCAAACTATCACGATGATCTATTACATACCTTACTACTTAAAAGTGAATTTAATATCACCCTCAAACATGTAACACTACTCTTACAGTATGTGATGTGTTATACTCACTGCCATATGAATGTCATATAAGAAATTATAACTTTTTAGATATTTTTCTTTTTTTTCTTTATTAATTAACTTTTCATTTGTAAACTTTATTTCACAGTAATTAGTTATCAAAATTCTCTAATGCTCATATCTTCGTTGTAACAACCCATCTTAAGATAAGAAGTCTCACGTCGGCAAAACATAGGAGAGATGTTGGGTATAAGTAAACAATCCTTACCTATTAATGAAGCGTTTTAAAGTTATGTGAGCCTAGGCCCAAGTGGACAATATCATTAGCGGGCTGGGTCATACATATGGTATCAGAGCTGCTCTCATGTTAACCTTGTTGATATGAGTCAGAGTCCAACTGAGTTTAGGCAAATTCTGATGAGATGAGGCAAACCTCAGTGCTAAGACTAGGTGAATCCCGTACGGTGGAGCAAATCTCAGCAAGGACGCTGAGCCTATAGAGGGGGTGTATGTAATAACCAATCTTAAAATGAGAAGTCTTACATCGACAAAACATAAGAGAGATATTATGTATATAAGTAAACATGTCTTACCTACTAGTGATACGTTTTAAAGTCGTGTCAGCCTAGATCCAAAGCGAACAATATCACTAGCGGACTGAATTGTTAAATTCAAATATATTTCAGATTATTTTTCCTTATATATATATATATATATACATAAATTATCTGATCCAATCTTCTTTACCATGAAATTAGTTATCCCATTATATAAATATGGAATAACTTATTCTATCATAATATTATAAATAATATAATAAATAATTTCTGGACTAACTTATACCCCCAAACTAAATGCAAAATAAAATAATCATGCAATTTATTTTAAAATTGATATCTCTTTTATCTCCCTACAGAATGACTTACACTTTGTTTGGATGGTTGTTATATATTGTTTCATAAGTATTGGATTGTATTATATTATGTTGTATATATCATACTATATTGTTTCAATGAAATACAATGTTTGGATAGATTGTATTGTTATCCATTATTGTATAATATCATAAATCCATAATTTGAATGATAAATCGACAAGAAATTGTACGGTATGTGGTAAATACCATGAAAAGATAAGGTAAATGATAAAATAAAATTATTAATTACTAAATAAAGTCCAAAGTGAAAAGAAGATATTAAAGTAATGATGCAACCACACGAAAATCGATTTGTAACACCCGATAAAATTACCAAAAGACCCCTAGAATGGAGACGTGCGCGTAACGCACCTTCCAAAGCTCGGATGGAAAATTTGAGATCGGATATGCGATCAACGCGAAAAATTGAATCAGAAAATGATCTCGACATGATTTAAGAGCAATCAGATCAAAAAATAATTTTCACAAAATTAACCAAAAACAATAAGGATACGCTACAGCTCCGCGATGTGGACCCATCGCGGACCTATACTTATATACTTTCTCAATTTTTCAACGGGATTGAATTTTTGAAATTTCACAGGTGCGCGATAGATCCGCATCGTGGACCTGTTATCCCGACCTATTCCATGAAAGTTTAAAAATTTAAATCTTTTAAGGGGCATTTTGAATTCTTTTCAACCTCTCCTAAACTTGAAATGTGACCCCTTTAGATCGTTTTGATGTGTAAATAGAGCCAAAAACTCCATTCTAAGTCCTTCTTGACAACACTTGAAAGTTAGGGCTTGAGAGAGAAGAAAGAAGAATGTGAGATTGCAGAATTCAAGGATAACTCTTGATGGGTGATTTGAAGAGCTTAATTCCAGGTATATAAGGCTAAACGAAAGCATGGGATTGTTCTCTCATGTGCCACATAGATGGTCTTAGATGAGAGTTGAAGGTTCTTCAGTCTACATGCATGATTCTTGATTATTTTCTTGAAAAGTTCATAATTTTTACATGAATTTTCATATGTTGATGATCATCACAAACTTCTTTTCTTGAATTGAATATTTTATATGAATTATTGCATAAATCCTACTTATTATTTCTTAAAGATTGCATGAAAGAAGATAGGAATTGAGTCTAGGCCCTTGATTGAGAATATTGATAGAGATTGTGATTGTGATATGAGAATGATGATGAGTTGATAGAACTTGATAGTCCCATGAGTTTTCATAAATGAACTCTAATGATTTGTCCATTAGCTTATTCCCTAATGATTGCTCAAAATCTTGAGCTATTGATTGAGATGTTGATTGATGAGATAATCAGAGTCTCTTTGAGACTGATTGAATGATGAGAGCCTTTATAAGGCTGAGTTGAGATGGGCCAATTGAGATATATTAACTGGATAGATTATTTTATGAGCATTGAGTCATGGGAGGAGTATCGAGTACCGAAAGAGTAAGAGTTATTCCAACTCACACTCTTTAAACTACGTAGCCAAGTATAGGTGAGGATTAAAACCATTACGTCTCATTGTGGATCCCTCTGGATAGAGTCCTTGAAACAATAGAAGACTTAACTTTAATGGATAGCTGGGGTCCCTAGTAGATTTGATTCGTCTCCTACCTGGAAAGTATGGAATGGCTGTGGCAACAACGACGACTTGTTGTATAATCACTGGCTTATAAGTAATTATTTTCGAATAAGAGAAACTCTCAGAAAGTTCCTACCTTGAGTACTCTGAGTCGAGATGTGATGAGATGAGAAGTGATGTGATAAATGAGTTGAGATGAGTCTGATTAGATTGATGAGTCGATTGGTTGATGAGTCACTTCTCTATTCTTTATTTTTTTCCTTAGATAGACATTTGACATATTGATTGGTTTCCATATTGAGCTGATTGTTATTTCTATATTGTTTTACCTATTTTAGTTTCACTCAGTTATTTTATATACCAGTATATTCCAAGTACTGACGTCCTTTTGGAATGCATCGTATTATAATGTAGATACGCAGGATAGAGGTCAGCAGTAGTCGAATCATTGAGGACCTTCGAGCGTTCAGCAGATTGATGAGCCTCCCCTACTTCGAATGATTCATTACATTATTTTTCATCATGCTTTAGAGTTAGTTTGGCTTATCTTTTTATTTTGATTGAGGTAGCCATGAGTCTGTCACTGGCATCACCTAATAGTGATAGAGGCTTCATAGACTAGAGTCAGATGTTGATGTTGGAACTTGTGAGCTAGTTTGTTTCTACTAACCTTTCATTATATTATTATTTGAGGCTAGATGATTAGTTATGCCTATTTATTCCTTATGACTTTCGCTGATTTGTAGAATGTGTGAATGGATGAATGTGATGAGGTCAAGTGGTTTGCTTGGGTGGTTTGCTTGAGGACTAGCAATAGTCTTTGGGTGTCGGCCACGTCTTGGGTCCCCTCCCGGGGCGTGACACAATTGTTACACAAAATAGGTGTTTTCTCGTTACCTAAAGATGGATTTAAACGATACATATACAATAAAATTTAAGTAATAATCAAAATAAATATTATACTTAAACTAGCAATACAATACAATACAACAGGTAATAACCACCATCCAAATAAGGGGTTAGAGTGCAAGAATCAATTGTTAAAACAAGCTTTAAAATCTATTTTCCTCATTGTAGTCTTCCATTTATATCTACATGCAAAAATTATATTTAAGAACTAGACAGTTACCTATCAAACATATGTAGAATTTATTTTCTCCCTTTTCATGCATTATGGGATCATTATCTGTAGAAATAACAGGTACGAAAATTGATGTATATAAGCAACTATGTTGAATTTAGCATATATTGTATAGTTTCACAACTCTCTCCTTTACTTTGTTAACACATCTAGATCATCAATGACGGACAGAGAATTTTATGCAAATAGTATCGAATAATCACAACTCAATGTTTGACACTATTTGCATAGTTTAGTATCGATCTATTTAGTATCGATCTATAATCACAACTCGATATTACATGTGACTTTGAGTTTGAAATTGCGATTCTAAGGCTTTTATGTCTTGAATTGATATTATTTTTCATAGTTCTCGAATATAATTTTTTTTGTGGTAAAATAATGGATGATAAAAGTTTGGAGAATATTTCCATTCCAAGTTGTGCTCAAGGTTTTCGAATTTTTGTGGTTGATCCTGATACTTCTTCACTAATGCACATATCTACCATACTTGAAAAACACTCTTATAAAGGTATATATTTTTTCCTTTATAATTATAATTTTTTAGGGTTTTAATATTCTTCATAGCTATGAATTTGTTCAATAATCACTTCATGAATAGAATGTTACATAGATCGATCTATGTACGTAACCGCCTATTCATTGTTAAGTAAAAATATTTCATCTCATGAAATTATATATTGATTTGTTATATTCATCAAGTTTACATGTGAATAAACAGGGGCGGCTCAAATATTTCTTGTGGCCTGAAGTCAAAAATAAATTGGAGGACTTAAATTTTAAACAATAATAAATGATATATTTTTTATTTAAAGTTTTATCCTCTAATTTTTTTTAAAGATGCAAAGTTGATTAGTATATTTCATAAAAATAGTAGCAAATTGTATCTTTGTTTTTCTATGAAAATCTTTTACTTTATCTATAAATAATACGTTCTCTGATTCAATTTATTTGTCTAATTTTGATTTGAAATAAAATTTAAAACTTAATAAAAAAAGTAATAGTTTTTTTAAAAAATTGCAATATTAAACTAAATATAATTTTTATTTAATTTTTAAAATACTTATAATAATTTTATTATTGTTAAAAAAAATAAGCCCCTCAAATTTGGGGCCTAAGACAAATGACTCATTTTTTATTGCATAGAGTCGGCCCTGTGAATAAATTATCTTTGTTTACTATACATATTAGTTAAAAAATACTCTATTAACACCTACATTCATGGATAAATTAGATTTAGGAGGTATTTGTTATTATTGTTATTGTTATTGTACAGTGATGACGATTGAATTGGCAAATATTGCGTTGTCATTGATTCAAGAAAAGGAAAATCAATATGACCTTGTCATTGCTGAAGTCGACATGCCAGAAATGGATGGATTCACATTTCTCAAACACATTTTGTGTGAAAGAAACATGCCAATTATTTGTAAGTTTATGCACAACTTGTTCGAAATCGAGGACTAGTAAAATCTTTAATTTAATAGTTGATCAGATTTACTATTTATTTTTCTTATATATATGTGTATACATACACACACCAGTTCTTTAGAACATTTTACGTGAAAGTAACATTTCAATTATTTCTAAAATTTATGAACAACTTGTTTGAGATTGAAAAATAGTAAGTTCTTTTTTTCGTTTTCAAGTTCTTTTTTTCATGTGTATGATCGCTACTCAAATAACTGATCAAATTCACTGTTTATTTTTTTTCTTCAACTGGTATATACAAGCTATATAGGGTGATTGACGACTATTTAAGTTTTTTGTTTTATATATATGCATTATCTTAGGACATCTTATACAATTATTTCTTAATTTTAATTTTTTAAAAATGTTTTTGTTAGTGATGTCTCACAATGCAAACTTGGATATGGCCATGAGAGCCTTAGAGGAAGGAGCATGTTTTTTTTGGACAAAACCACTAAGGGAGAAGGATCTCCTCAATATTTGGCAACACATTTTTCGAAACAAAGTCGAAGCAAGACTTCAAAAAGTGAACAAAAGAAAGTTTACATTTCAACAAGAGAAATCTTATAATGGTAAATAGTAGTTAATGCTAACAACTTCTTTTTATGATGACAATTTTTGGGCTATATTATTATTGACTATATATTAAAAGTTTTCAGTGGTTGAGTCAGATTTTTTAATAAGGTGTGTCAAATAAAAATATATATTGCTACAAAGGATAGAACACATGATCTCAAATAATTTTTGTTACCTTTTAACTACTACATTAAACATTTAATTTGTATCAAGAAGTGTCAATACCTGTATAAATATTTATTAAATCAAATTTTGATCTATATATATAACGTAATTTTTTGACAAAAGGGTATTGCTTGACACCCCTTGGTCAAGGGTGTCTCCGCCCTTGGTCATTAGTATAAAATGTTTATGTTATCTCTTGATTTTTAAAGTGAATAAGTAAAAAAAAGAAGAAGGAAATGTATTTGAAATTACAAAACATACACATTATAACATTTAAATTTAGGTACTTTATTGTGACAATTTTTTTGTGTGATTTTATTATTATTGTGGTAAAGTTTAGGTAATTTAAAGCATTGATAGATATTTATATATAGTTGACTTTAACTGATAACTAAATATTTTAATTATAAAAATATATATTTATATATTTTAATTTGATTTTAATCTTGTAAGCACACTTTTCCAAATGTGCATTTTCAAAACTAGGACAATTATAATTTTAATTGAAATAAAATAAAAATGTCAAAAAATAATTTTTAAAATTGAAATAATTAGTTATTCGCTAAGATCACGTTTATATATCTAGATATTGTATCTTGCTATTATACTTCCAAAAAAGTAATTTTGACTTTACAAAGTTGAATCATGACTCTACTCTGGACATATTTATAGTATTTGAAAAAGTCAAACTATGGCTTTTTATCGAAAAACACGTTAACTAGCAATGAAATATATGCAGAAAAAAACAAGAGAAACAGTTGTGAAGTCAAAATGGGTGACAAAAGGAAACAAGAAGAAGAAATTTGCATTAATAATTTGGAGCAAAAAGATCGTTTAATTTGGACCCCTGAACTTCATCTTAAATTCCAAAAAGCTGTTGATGTTTTAGGAGGTGAAAAAAGTAAGTCTCAAAATTAATTAATTTCTTATTTAATTTATAATTATTAATGCTTTCCTTCTTTTTTTAAAAAAAAAATTAATTACCAAACATTTTTGTTTATTTGTTTGTTTGGTTCTTTTATATATCCAGGGGCTAAACCAAATAAATTGTTAAAGTTGATGAATGTCCCAAACTTGACTCATAAACACGTTGCTAGTCATTTACAGGTTAGCACTTCTAATTAAATCCTTTAAATTTATTAAACTTAACGTACAAATAGAATTATATATTTAACAATTATTTTACTTTGATTAATTAAAACTAAAGATACTCTTATTATATTCTTATTTTAGCTTAAATTATATAGCAATTCGATGTTCTCACTTTTGTATTTTTTTCTTCCTTTTCAGAAATATAGATTACGAATAAAGAGTAATGCCAACACTAGTAATCAACTTGGAAAGCGTAATGATTATAAGTTGGGAAAGGAAATGAGTTTCCCATTAACAAATTGCAATATTGCAAGTATAGCAAATATTGAACGCTCAAGTTACTATGACGTTGATACAAGCTCTAAAAATACGATAAAGAATAATGAAGAAGATGATATTATTATAACCAAATTTTCAAATGAAAACACTTTTGTTGGACAATCAAATTCAAGAATTACTTCTTCATGTGGCATAGGAGGAGGAGGAGTTAATTTTCAAGAGGGAAATTATTACTCTCAAGGATTAGAAAGACGAGATAATGAATTTTTCAACGGGCATATTGAGAATCAAACTAACTTGGTGGAGCAATTTGAACATGAGCAAAACTTGGAGGTGAATAATGATACTATGGATGATTTATCTTCTTTGGGAAGATTTTCAATGTGTGTAAATGAGGTCATGAAAATACTTGATGAAGACTAAGCTCCAATGAACAAGATATATGATGAAGACTTGTAGTCATTTAATTATTTCAATAAATGGGAGTTATAGATTTATGTACTAATAAGATTGTTTACTATTTTCTGAAGCTTATTTCTCGGAAAAACTCCTCTATTATAGCATCAATGAACTTGATTAGTCTACCAATTAATGTAGTCACCCTTTATAAAGCATACTGGTAAATTTATTGAGAACACGATCTCATTAATATTTATTGAGGTTTAGATTTGAATATCAAGGATTTGTTTAGTTTTTGTTAAGTCTTAATAGAATTTTCTTTTGTTAGCAAAAGTATAGATAATTTGTACTAATTTATTTTGCATGCGATGTTGGAATGGAGAAATGTGGTTAGTACTTCATATTGCCGATCCATGGTCAAGAATTCGGTTCAAACTCGATATTTATGATTAAACATGAAAAATTAGTGTTAGAGTCAGTTTTATCCAAGAAATATCAATTGACACCTTTTTTGTAATAAAATTATTTGTAGGAGAGATTGATAACTTAATGAAGATTTTAGCTTTGTCACTAAATGAAATTCTAGCGATACCACACCCTAGTGGTAGTAATTAATCAAATTTTCATTTGTTGAGCTAATTCAATTGAAATTAATTATGATGATCAACTAACTTTTATAAAAGAACGAAGTCCTTAATTAATAGGTCTCAATAGGGTTACAAACAACAATTAGCATGTTTACCTGAGAAGAATTAGGCCCTTGTTAAACAATTAGAGATAATTATTGATCAACGACAAAACAAATTTCAAGTGCAGGAAGGAATTCGACCTATGGGGATAAGGAACAAGAATTCAACATGGAAATATTGTCATATTTGTCCAAAAGGAAAGATCTTTGCTTAGATGAAATATCAAAACAAATAAGTAAATCAAGTTCCGAGGAAACAGCTAAGGGAAGCAAAGAAAAAGTATCAAGTGTTTGGCCATGTCGCTGATTACAAGTCACTGAAACAGTCATGACTTCGAAGTTGTTGGTTGGCACATAACTTCCCACTCATTTTCCGCCCCACATCCCATTGATATACTTAACAAAATAATTAAAGATAAATCGCGATAAATCTTATAATTTGCTAAAAATAGATTTAAATGGATAAATGGTCATTTGGCCATCCACTATAAATATGGACAAGTCGTTCAAAGTTCTATGACTTGTCGATTTTGTTATATGAGAAAATAAGTACTCTCTCCCTCCATCCCATATTAATTGAATTTGTAAGCTAATGCAAGAAAAACATTCAGAAATAAACTTTACAACCATGCTTTTCACTATTGCACTTTGTATCATAAATATATAATGTAATTTATTTCCTAAAAAATATAAAAATTCAATAGATGAAAGGGTAAATATGAAAAAAATTTCAAACATTCATCTTGAACTTCGAAAAATTCAACTATTTTAAACCTTGAAAAAAGTCTTAAAAATTTAATTAATTTAAAACGAAGGAAGTATTTTTTTTATGCATGTTTGTTTGAAAAAAATGACTCTTTTGGTTCTGAATTTCTAGTTATTAATACCATCATATGGTGAAGTTTGAAGTTGTTCCATTGAAATTTACAATGAAAATGAATATTTCACATTTATAACATGCTCATGTTGAAGTGAAACTAATGTGGAAAAGTTAAATCAAATTAATTTTAATTTTATATTTTATAAGCACTAGTGAAAATCGACAATAGAGAATTGAATTTTTTTTATTTTTTATTTTTAGTTTTTAATAGTAGAATTAAACATTCACCCCTAAGTTGAGTAGTCACTTGTGTGATAAGAAGGTACTAGTATTAGCCATTACCAACGTCACTTCTAACATCTTTAATCAATGTTGATTGGTAAAATCATAAATTCACTTATTTTTTCTAGGAATAGAGTGGAGTAGGAAATCTCCCACTTAAATCAATTTTAAATTCTTATTTTGTGTTTGAATAAGCGTTGAATTTGAACAAGCAGAAATAAAATAAAGTAATAAATATAGTAATCCATTTTAAGGTTACTAAGATTTAAATGAGTTGAGTCAAAATAGATTAATTGAATAATCATTGCTCAATTCATCTAACTTTTACTAATAAATTGTTTATTTATTATTTTATTTTTATAAGAGAAAAGGATCAAAAATACCCTTAAACTATTAGATTTGGACCAGATATATCCTCCAGTTTATTTTGGTATCAAAAATACCCTCACCATTAACCCAACGGACCACATATACTCTTCAACTTAACAATTCATTTTTTAAAATGACATGACATCCACATAACAGTCCAACTTGACAAGGGTTATCCACCTTGGATGCCAAATAAGATATATCCATTTTATTTTAAAATTAAACCCACATTCATAGTTGTCCACCCATTAGCCTACTAGGATTTAGTCCAACAAGGTTCATGCTTGTTTGATCAGCAAAGTATTGTGTCCACCAATGTAATCTGCACATGAATGCCACCCCTTACAAACTCTATATGGCATCTCCTTTGTTGTAGATTTGCTTTAGAAATAATTCACCTTTCTCATATAAAGCCTTATGCCAAAGATAGATCCTTTGGTGCTGGTTCTCCTCCTCCAATACATCTGTCATGCCCAACTCAATTTCATGAGGTTGATTGATTATTTTCAGTATGCTATGTTCTACCTTTTAGTGATGTGTTTTCCGGATAAGTTTGCCGAAGTTCAAACCAAACAAATTGAATATGTGCAAGTTTATCTTGGGTCCCCAATGATTCACTAACCTCAATATCTTTTCTAAACTTAAAAAAAATTATTTTTTTTTAAATTATTAAAATTAAGAAACGCGTTGTACTATGACAAGTGCAAGAAAAAATCTCCCTTCCTTTGATTGAATCACAAAGCAGTGCCAAAGAATAAAAGCCCGAGCACGGTGAGTTGGAGGACGAATTGTAGTGGCAGTGTGCTTATGCTATTGAATTTGGAATTCTCAGAGGAAAAAATTAACCTCATTCGTGAAGAAATCGTTAGCCTTTGCATTGAATTTTCTAAGTACCGTAACTGATACAACGTCCACAACTATACATTGGGTTGTGGTCAATCTGTCGATTATGAGTTTAATTTTAAAATAAAATGGATATATCTTATTTGGCATCCAAGGTGGATGACCCTTGCCAAGTTGGACTGCTATGTGGGTGTCATGTCATTTAAAAAAATGAACTGTTAAATTAGAGAGTATATGTGGTTCGTTTGGGTTAACGGTGAGTAGGGGTGTTCACGGTTTGAATAAAAATCGATCCAATCTGAAAAATCGAACCAAATCGATTTTATTTTGGTTTTGATTTTAGTTTTTTAAAAACCAATAGTATTTAGTTTGGATTTGAATTTGTTTGAAAAATCAGAAGAAATAACCGAACCGAACCAACAAATTATATCCATATGTTTTATAATTATATATACATTATTTATAAAAATAATTTTTATTTTTTAATCTATTTATGAAAGTATAAATGCTCAAAACAAAAATATTTATCTTATTAATTTCATTTATATGAATGTCTATAATAATTCGGGGAAGGTCACTAACTTTTTCTTCTGGGCCAAAATGGTGAATTTGAAACTTTTTCACAGTAAATTTAGTGATTAAAAGTTTTATAATATCAGTCGTTTTGACTATTTTTTGCTTTGAATGAATTGTTGTCACTTTTTCTCCATTTTAAATGTATTATTACTTTTATTTTTATGTATGATTAATAATCGAATAACCGAACCAAAATCGATAACATCCAACCGATAAGTGTAATTATAATTGAGTTGGTTTGGTTTTGAAAATTTAAAAACCGAATTAAGTTGATTTGGTTTTGGTTTTGACCAATAACTGATCCAAATCGACTCATGAACACCCCTAACGGTGAGGTATTTTTGATACCAAAATGAAACTAAGGATATATTTGGTCTAAATTGAATAGTTTGAGGATATTTTTGACCCTTTTATTTTTTTATAATTATTAACTTCTGTAATAATTTTTTTTTGTTAAACTATGTATAGCACTGCTAAAAAATATTTTTTTATTTCAATTTTCTTATCTGAACTTAACTTCACAATTTTTTTTAAAAAAATAATAAACATTATTGTAGTTTATGACATTAAATAAAAAATACAAACAACAACAACAACATACCCAGTGAAATCCCACAAGTGGGGTCTGGGGAGGGTAGATTGTACGCAGACCTTTCCACTATCATATAGAGGTAGATAAGCTGTTTTCTAAAATTCTCAACACAAAACCCAGAAGCAGAAATAACTAGATATGACAAAATAAATGTAAGTATAAATAAAAAAATACAAAGAATATATTATATATTTTTTAATTTTGTGGTTTGAGACAGGTAGAAAATTGAAACTAAAAAATTACTGCAAGAAAAGGAAGTAAAATTGATCAATTTAATTTACTCAATTTTCGGTGGACTTCACTTGACAAATCAAAATTGATAAGTTTAATAGAATTCTGACAATTTCATGAGCCCTTTTTCGAAGGTCCAGGTCATCGATCCAAGACACTACCAGTCCTCTCTCAGCCGTTGATCTAGTTCCTCAATCAACGCCTCTAACCGTTCCAGCTCAACGATCCACGTCGTTTCCTAAATTTCCTACTTTTCCGGAATCCTCTCTCAGCCGTTGATCCTGCTTCCCAATAAACGCTTCTGAACATTCCACGTCATCGATCCATGTCGTTTCCTATTACCCAATTAAAGCGAACCTTAACTACCTATAAATATCAAACGCGCGTTCTCATCTTCATCATTCCAATCCATTTTATTCCTTTTGTTTTCTAAATTCAAAAGCAACTGTCTTTCCATGGCTCCCAAGGCAGAAAAGAAGCCCGTTGAGAAGAAACCAGCTGAGGAGAAGAAGACCACCGTCTCCGAGAAGGCTCCGGCAGAGAAGAAGCCAAAGGCTGGAAAGAAGCTTCCAGCAAAGGACGGGGTAGATAAGAAGAAAAAGAAGGCAAAGAAGAGCATTGAAACCTATAAGATCTACATCTTTAAGGTGCTGAAGCAGGTGCATCCAGATATTGGTATTTCAAGCAAGGCTATGGGTATAATGAACAGTTTCATTAATGATATATTTGAGAAGCTTGCTCAGGAAGCTTCTAGATTGGCTAGGATCAACAAGAAACCTACTATTACTTCTAGGGAAATTCAGACAGCTGTTAGGTTGGTGCTTCCTGGTGAATTGGCTAAGCATGCTGTATCTGAAGGGACCAAAGCAGTCACTAAGTTTACCAGTTCATGATTGTTAGGCTTGTATTGAAAAAATTGGAAAATTAGGGTTAGGTTTTGTCTAATGCTTACAATTGTCGATGCTATCCCCCTTGTTGATTTCGGATTTTCTATATTGTAACTAAGTTGTTGTTGCTAAGTCAATGAACAAATCTACTTTGGTCTATTGTTAATGGCTTTGAATTGAAATTGGGTTGACATCATTTGCAATTAGTAGTTTGTAAGTGCTATCTCTCTCTGTTGATATTTTCCGGTCTATTTTTTTTTTCTGTGCTTACCTTTGGAATTGATTTTGGTGGCAAAGTATATGATGGTTGCAATGAGATGGCAGGAAGTGTTTATATTTAGTTGAAAACCCATTTTGGATGTGTTTCATAAACTTGTTAAGTGGCATTACAAAATTATGTATTGGGGTTTGCGTTTTCTTGGGTAAGCTAAAGGAATGAACTTTGTAATGCTGGAACCGCATCTCTACGTATTTATGAACTGAGTCTCTATTGTTGATTTGTAAAGTAGTTTATTCCTTTTTAACTTGGGTTGTGATCAAGATTCATAACTTGATTTCTTTCAATGAATATATGACTGTTAATTTTGGCGGATTTAGCCTCCTTTCTGAACAAGGAAAAGGTAAGCCCTTGATAATCTGTCTATGTTTTACTTATATCTTCCTAGGATATCAGGTCCACACTTGTTATCTGCTTGATAAATGCAAAGTGATTGCCAAACAAGTTAATAGCCAATAGAGTGTAGTCAATTAAGCCTTGTTTATGCTTGTTGAGTTCTATACTTTTGGATAGATAGCAGTTCTTGAACACATACAAAAACCTTGATGCTGGGCACGTCCTTTCTGTGGCTTCCCGTATGTTTGCTTGGTTGTAGCAATGTTGATGCTTGTCTCTCTCTTTTTTTGTCTTTTCTGAATAATCTGTACCTCAGTATGTTTGCCTGTGTTGACTCCATTCCTATCTGTAACTTCTTTAGAAACAGGGACCTAATAAAATGATTGTGTCTATTAGATCTGGAGTTGATTTACGACTTTTAATGTAATTCTACATTAAGTGAGTAACTGTTTTTAATGCACAGCATACAGATGAAAGATCCAACAAAATAGAAGTTGAATCTTGCCAATAGGCCTGGAACTCTATGAACTTTGTTATTGAACAGAGCAAAGGGAACTGTTTTTAGGAGTGGAAACATAATGTTGTCAGTTGATAATGCAATTCTATTATGACAACTTTGCTTTATGTTTCTTGTATGGCGGTTATTTCTGTTTCATATACTGCATATTTTTGCAACTTCATGTTCTTCCTTCGCAACTTGTTGATGAATGCTGACCAACTTTGAGGATTTTTCATCTCTCCTGTAAATTGAAATAAAATGTTGGCCTTTATATCTGAGATTCTTAATCCTCGTTTTGCCACTGTTCAGAGGTTAGAAAGTTTCCTAAATTCGATGGAACTTAGGAATCATCAAATTTCAAGTTAGCATAACTTGAGGATATGTCCTGACAAGATTAGTTTTTTTCGTTCCTTCAACATACTTGGGAGCACTCGTAACCTGAATTGGTTAAAGAAATCTGCGTGCTGAATCCCAAAGTCTACTTCTAAGTTTACTGGCAATTTCTCTTGCAACTAAGCAATATGACAATATAAATGGCATTGGTGAACTCTCTAACCGTTTTGGAGGTGGCGGTTTTCATCCCTTGCAGATTCCTCCACTTATTTTAGTGTATCACCCTATCTTACTATCAGATTTACACCATGAAAACACTACAATCTGAAGGCATGTCTCAGACACAGTGAGTGGTTCAACTCTTTGTTTATTTCTTATTCATTTTGATATTCTTTTTCCAGGATTTATAGTGAGCCATGGAGAAACGAGGTGGACGACTTGATTGCACAAGACTTTACACAATTTGCTGAATTTGTCAATATTCTAATCCATGCCATGATTTGGATGGTTCTCCTGATTACAAAAGTATGTTGTCTGAATTATCTATAAGATTGCATATAGCTCTGTTATGTATCCAAGGGGCTAAGCAATTTTCCAGCTTTGTTGCATAGGTTCTTCTTTGTCTTTGTGATAGGTTCCTTAAAGTATACCAACAATTTGCAAAAGAGTTGACATACCCATGTTGGATATTTTCTTGCAACCGTGCTGAATATGTACCTGTAAATGAGTCTGCAAGACATTGGTGGTGCTTGCTGAATACATACCTTTAAACGAGTCTCAACAACATTGGTTCCCAGCAGACATCCGAGAAGGGAGAACTTGCTTGCTGGTTGATCCTCTTATGCGTTAAGTATTAGCAGGCTTTAATGTCTCCTGCTTGCATGATTAGAACTTTCGTAATGGTATTCTATTCTAAATCCACTTTTGCGTAGCTGGTGTTTCTATGTTCTAGCTAGTCATAACTCAGATATACATTGCAAGGTGAAAGCAATACTTTCCCTCGGCTTGATCACTGAATAGCTATCTGCCAGTAGCTGGTTGCTTTTAGCAGCTTCAGCCTTGTTCTTCCCTCCAAGGAAAAGTACAACTAATCAGTAGTTGGTTATGACAAACAGTTTGATATTGGGCCATGTCTATCTCTGGCAAATCCGGCTATATGTATCAGAAAATCCATAAGTTGACTGACTTACTGATAAAAAAACCAACATTGCGATGGATATCAGAAGGTTCATCACGTGGAGAACTCAGGTCTTTCAAGGAGCGAACCAAGTCGCAGATGCTATGGTCAAGTATTGCTTACATAACACGTACCTCATTATTTTTATGCAAAAGAGCTTCCCAGGTGAGTTGCACGTTGTGAACCAATAGTATGAAACCGTGTTTAGGCCGGAACTTGAGAATTGGCAGTCCGCTGTGAGGGATGGACTAGTGGAGGCTGGTAATGAACCTGGACAAATCGGGAGGTGCAGTTGCAATCTCTCCAGTTTTTATGTCTGTTGGCTTTCTTCCTCCTTGATGAAGCGCCAGTGACTTCTAAAAGGCATCTAATAAAGGGAAAAGCTTTTTGCTTCTACATGAATCATGGTCATCTACTGCTGTAAATAGTATCAATAAGGTGTTTTCTAGAACCCTTGTTCTGTAACTTGTTGATTAGCAGTATTTTTCTTGGGCTGCTGTCCTCTGTTTTAATCCAAGTTATTAAGAGTTGTAGTTGATGTTAGGATCATGCTCTTACCATTATGTCAAAAGCTATAGCTGATAGCAAGACACAATTTTATTTTTTAACCAAGTTCAGCACGCAAGCACAATGTTTGAGTCTAACTCTAACCTAGGGCACCTCAAATCTCTCGTGGGCCTTGCCATAGGCAGGATGTTGGCATTACCCAACAATTCTTCTCAAAACACCTGCCTTATGCAGCATGTTGCTCTTGGGAATCGAACCCATGACCTTGATTCTAATACCAATTGTTAGCTGCACGGCCTAGTGATTTGCCTACACAAGAACCAAGTTGCCTAATGTGTTCCAATGAAGTAAACGCAGTAAGTAAAGAAGACATTGTTTTACGTGGAAGACACCCGACTCACAAGAGTGTAAAAAACCACCCGGCTCACAAGAGTGTAAAAAACCACGACCTGTACTTTAATATGATTTAACCCAAGCTTCACTAAAACAATGAGCCTCAACAAACAATATTACAAGCCTATGTAATCTAACCCCCGTTGTCATTATCAGTCGTACGTGTGTTAAATTTATCTTATTTACATATTGTTATGTGCTTTCCGCTATTAGTCGCCCTATCTATTCCCTTTTCTTTCGTTCCTTTTCCTTTTTGTCATATCTAGTTTATTCAACTTATGATTTTTTAAGACGAGGGTTTCAAGGAAACAACCTCTCTACTTCTAGAAGGTAGTGGTAAGGTATACGTACATTCTACCCTCCCTGGACTCCATTTGTGGAATTCCACTGGGTATGTTGTTGTTGTAGTTTTATGTAATCTAACCCCCAAACACCCTAAACTATTAACTTCACATAAATCTCGGGAGCTTTATGTGACCAGGTCTTCGAGTTGTCCTCAACTGGAAGACTACCAACCTATTTCAGTTTATAGTTCACTAAATCAATACATCAAGACTCAGATAAAAAAAAACTTCCTAACACTATGGATTAGTAAGGAACAGTACTTCTGGGTGTTTCTTCAGTGATTAGCACTCTTGACAAGTCAAATTGCTTTTTTGTCTTTGTAAACGTGTGCCCATCTGCTCGATCTCAACTCCCATTTAAGCACAATGCAGGAACTGAGTTCTACTTGACTTCAAACTCCTCAGCTATTTAGAACTCTCTTGCCACAGAGGTCTTCTTCAGTTAGGACTCCTTTGACTTTCAACTCTTTTCTTAGTACAAGTGTTGTGGTCGAGAAACGTTTGTTATCTTGAACTTATCCAGAAGAGCTCATACACTCCGCAATCTTTGCTTCCTTGTCCTAGCAATATTTCTATGATGTACCTCTTTGAGACGGTGCTTGTACGAACCTGGTTGACCAACATGTGAAATTCCTTATATAAATAAAAATTAAATGGAGAAGATTTTCTTATTATAGTGAAATTCCTACCCAGAGAATCTTTTTTCTTTCTAAAACTACTACAACGACAACATACCCAGTGGAATTCCAGAAGTGGAGTCTGGGGAGAGTAGAATGTACGCAGACCTTACCACTACCTTGAGGTAGAGAGGTTGTTTCTTGGGAACCATCGTCTCAAAACCCATAAGCAGAATAAACTAGATATGAAAGACAAGGAATGAAAGAAAAGGAAACAGAAAGATCAACTAATAACTAAAAACATAAGATGGTATGCAAGTACGATAAAATTAACATATATGAGACGTATAACGACAACACAAGATATAAAGGTATGACTAAACCTACTACCCTACTATACCCCACAAACAGATATCAACCTAACCCTACTAATCTATTAACCTGTTACTCTAATTTGCGACCTCCACTCCTTCCTATCTAAGGTCATGTCCTCGGTGAGATCAAGTTTCACCATATCTTGTCTGATTACCTACCTCTAATACTTCTTCAGTCTACCTTTACCCCTCCGTGTAACTCGTAAGTCCAACCTCTTGCACCTTCTAATAGGGGCATCAACACTTATCTGCATATGTCCAAACCATCGCAGTCTCGCTTCCTCATCTTGTCAGCCACAAAGGCCACCTCAAGCTTCTCCCAAATAGTCTCATTCCTAATTTTATCACTCCTAATATGTCCACACATCCATCTCAACATCTTCATCTACACAACCTGCATCTTCTGAACATGTGAGTTTTTGATTGGTCAACACTCCACCCTGTACAACAAAGATAGTCTAACCACCATCCTGTAAAACTTACCTTTGAGTTTAGGTGGCATCTTCTATCACACAATACTCCAGAGACAAGCTTTTATTTTGTCCATGCTACCCCAATATGGTGTGTGACATCCTTGTCGATATTGCCACTACTCTAGATGATGGACCCAAGATATTTAAAATGTTCTCTCTTGGGAATAGGTAGAGTAGCAAGTCTCACATCAGTGTCTGCTTCATCCCCTGTTACACTGAATTTACGCTCCAAGTATTCTGTTTTGGTCCTGCTCAGTTTGAACCCTTTGGACTTCAAAGCGTGTCTCTAGACCTCCAGTCTATCATTAACTTTAGTCGGAGTCTCATCAATCAATACTATGTCATATGAAAATAACATACATCATGGAACCTCCTCTTGAATAGACCATTTTAGCTTATCCATCACCAAGGCAAATAGAAAAGGGCTCAGCACAGATCCTTGATGAAGTCCATCTTAACAAGAAAATACTTTGTGTCTTCTCCCACAGTTCTTACCTGAGTTTTGGCTTCGTCGTATATGTCCTTTAGCATCTTAATATATGCCATCGGGACATCTTTCACCTCTAGGCACCTTCATAGGACATCACTTGGGACTTTGTCATAGGCCTTCTTGAGATCAATAAACACCATATGAAGGTCATTCTTTCTTTTCCTATATTTTTCCACTAATCTCCGAACAAGATAAATTGCTTCAGCAGTCGACTTCCCCGGCATGAATCCAAACTGATTCTCTAAAATGGATACTACTTTTCTCACCCTCATCTCCACCACTCTCTCCCATACTTTCATAGTGTGACTTAGCAATTTGATATCCCTGTAATTGTTACAGCTTTGAATATCACCTTTGTTCTTGTACAATGGAACCATTGTACTCCTCCTCCATTCATCAGGCATCTTAACAGTCTTCATAATAGTATTGAATAATCTAGTCAAAAACTCTAGGCCATCCATGATCGTGTACTTCCAAAACTCTACCTGAATCTCATCGGATCCGATCGCCCCTACCTCTCTCCATCCTACTAATAGCATGTCTAACCTCCTCAACTTTGAACCGCTTGCAATAAAAAATCACACGAAAGTCACCCACTTAATATCTTTATCTCCTTTTTCGTTTAAGAGTTTATGAAAGTAAGCTTGCCACCTTAGCTTAATGGAAGTCTCATCCACCAACACCTCACCCTCCTCATCCTTGATGAACTTCACTTGATCCAATTCGCGAGCTTTCTTTTCTCTCTCTTTAGCTAGCCTATATAATTTTTTTCCTTGCCTTTATCACTTAGCTCCACATATAGTCACTCAAACTCTGCTTTTTTAGTATTGTCACCACAATCTTCTCTTTTGTCTTTGTCATCTTATAAATTTCCTTCAATCATCGCTTTTCATCCTCATCTCTATACTCCAACCACCTCATATAAGCAATCTTCTTAGCTTTAACTTTGACCTAGACTTTGTCATTCCACCACCAGTTACTTTGACGTCTACGTAAGGTCCCTCTCGAGACCCTAGTACCTTGTTAGCTACTTTCTAAATGCAACCAACAGTAGTATCCCACACATTGTTCACATCTCCAAGCCTCTAAACTACTCAGCTTTCCTTCCATCTCTCGTGAAAGGGCAGCGGTCAGGCCTCCCTATCTATTCCTCGATTGAGCATTTAATACCTTCTTCATCTTTTCCCTCTTAATATCTAAATCCATCACTAGAATCCTATGTTGAGTGAAAATATTTTCCCTCAAAATAACCTTTCAATTCTTATATAGGCTTCTATCGCCCTTTCGGAGAAGTAAGTAATCAATATAAGTCTTAACTTTCGTACTATGAAAGGTAATCAAGTGATTTTACCTCTTTGAAAAATATGAGTTAGCAATAACTAACTCAAAGGATTTGACAAAATCCCTCCTCCATTCCTCTCTCCAAAACCAAAGCCTCAATGAACATCCTCAAACCCGCTAGTGGTTGCCCAAATATGCCTATTAAAGTCGCCCCCAATGAAGATTTTTTCAATCTCTAGTATGCCTCTCACAACCTCATCCAACTCTTCCCAAAAGAGTTTTTTGACTTCTTCGTACAGGCCTACTTGAGGTGCATAGGCACTAACTACATTCACTAAATGCCTACCAACCACGAGTTTGATAGACATCATCCTATCATTAAACCTCCTAACCTTAACTACATATTCCCTAAGGTCCTCGTCTACTAGCATACCTACACCATTTCTATCCCTAAAACCACTAGAGCACCATAACTTAAGCCTATCCACGTCCCAAGCTTTGGCACCTATTTATCTGATCTCCTGAACACACGCTATATTAATATGTCTCCTCTTAAGACACTTCACTAGCTCTATGAATTTTCCTGTAAGTGATCCTATATTCCACGATCCTATCCTTAACTTAAATAAGCCGTGCTCCTCTTACCACCACTACGCCTTGCCTTCAGTCCCAAACGATGACATGACCATAGTCCACTATTAGATCCCGACGCCACTAAACTAAGAACTAATAATTTAATAAGCTACAGAGATCAAGATGGTACAATGTAGAAAAAAAACTATGCAACCTAACAAAACAGAACAAGAAAATATAAAGTATACTCCTAATCACAATATGGTAAACAACTAAAGACATATGATATGTAAGATCACAACGTATAGTAAATGGTAACTACAAGAAATATACAATAAATATTGTAAAAGGCAAAACAACCCAAAAAGGCAAATAACTTAAAAGTCAAATATGTGATAGTAAGAAAGAAACCACAAACAAGTAAAGACCACCCACTATGGTAAACAAGTAAAGGCAATCCAAGATTGCACAGTATAATAAAAATATATGATAAAGGCAAATAATGCAAAAGGTAGATCTGTAAAAAGGCAACACAAGTAGTATAAGGCAAGTGTGCAACTGGTAAAAAATACAAGACATGTATAGAAGGCAAGTAAAAGGATAAACAAGAAATAACAAGGGATTTGGAAGATGTCACTCAGAATTTTGATCCAATATGAACGTTGCTGGAGTTTGGGAGATGAAATTGATTTTTGCTGAAATATCCTGCCGGATCTGAAATATCTCACCAGAGCCAAAATCTAGAGTACATTGCTGGAGAAACCCACAAAGAATGTCTGCTTAGATGAAGACGCTGTCAAATCTTGACCGCTCCGATAAAGAAAAGAAGCCGTAGATGAATATGCTTCAGAGATTCACCGATCATCGTCGTTCTGGCGTTCCTAAGACCCTAACTATGCTCGACTCATCGTCCTCAAAAATGAATGTAGCTTTCAACGAATGAACGCCGAAACCCAGAAGGAAGAGATATATGATTTTGCCGGAGAAAGAGATCGCCAGAGAGATACAGACATTTATGCTGGGGAGATGTAGACATTCACGCCGGATATATCTGATAACGATGTTGCTTTTGGAAGAGATGACGAAGATCTTCCTTCGATGAAGGAGAAGATGCTCAGATTCAAGCTTATTCTTAGAGAGAAAAATTTCTTAGAGAGAAAAAGAATAAAATTTAATCAAATTCAACCCATCCATTTTCCTTCATTTCTTATTTTTTTATTTGATCTATGGAGTTGCCTTATTTGATCTATGGAGTAGCCCAACCTACATTATTCAAGGCCCACAAGTCAGCAAACTTATTCGGTCGAACTAAAAACTCTTAAGAAAAATTACACCAGGCAACCGTCCATCATTTATTTACCACTTTTTTGGCCCAACTTCATAAAATTATCCAAAATGATCCAATTTGGATAAAAGGATCATATTTGATGTAATTTAGCCACGATTTATTGCTACTTAGCCAAGTTAAATCATGGCTAAATAACGGTATTAGGGTGTTCGGTATGAAGGAAAACATTTTTAATCTTTCTCATGTTTGGTTCGTTTAAATATTTTAAAATATATTTTTCAAAATCAACTTATTTTCCTCAAATTAAAGAAAAATGACTTTCCTCCAAAAACTAAGGACAACACTTTACAAAACTCTTCTCCAACCTCAAATTATAACGTTTTTTTCTTACCCCTACCTTGAACCCCCACCGAACCGTTAGCCCCACAAGCCCTCCACCACCAATAAAATAAAAGTAAAAAAAATATTTTAAAAAAAAATTCAAATTTTAAAATTTTCATTTTTTTCCCGCACCTTATATCCCGACCCCCTACCATCCCCATCCCCACTAATAAGTAGTGTTGATTCTAGCCAGTCAGTATCAAATTTTTAAGGGACTTGGGGTGAGCATTTGACATTCTTTGATCATTTCTGTCTTTTTCAACACTTTCGTCTTTTGCTTTTTGAGATTGTGTTCCTTTTGTATATGTGTACATATTATTTTGGCCCAAATTACATGATTTCTAGCTAATTGAGTTGAAACTCATTCTACTACTGTCCTTCCTTCTTTACAAGTCATGATTATTAGATTTCAACAATTCAATTATTTTATGTAGGGTGTAATGATTATGGGGCGTACACCCCACTTTACACAAATTAAGAAAATGAGCTACTCTATGAGCATAAATCTATGAAGTATGATTTATGTCAAGATTATAAATTTATGACAAGTAAGAATTATGATTTATGACAAGTATGATCTTATGTCTATGTTATGTATTTAGTGAGATGTCAACTCAACACTGAATGAGACTTGAGGTGGGGGCTCAACTTATGGGGTCCTTATATAAATTTTCTAAGTATCATAACTACATTGCCACCATAAAATTTATGTTTTTACCTTAATTGATTTTCTAGTGGATCTACATAACTTATGACACTCCCTTAGAGGGTAGGAGTTTTACCTTTTCAAGTAAGGCTCCCTTTTCTTCGATGAACGAGTAGACATCAGAATTTCATGTTATAGCTTACATGATCTTATTATTGGTTATGGTTACTTTTCATATCGTCATTATTATTATTTATCGACTTGCTAGCTTTTTCAGGCCTTCCATGGATTCCTGTTTACTCTTAGTCCATTTGTTTTTGGACACAGACACTTCAATTTGTTTATTGTTATGATGTCTATCCTCTTGTGTTAGACACTTAGAGTTTTGATATAATGACTTAAGGTTCTAAAGAGTTTTTTTCTACGCTATCTAGTTTGTTTGAGTTTGTTAATGTCGACCTATTTGTTTAACTTGTTTTCATACTTAAATTACTAATTTGTTTTAGTTACTATTTGGATTGTAATAATATTTTTTTACGAGAAAGTTAGAGTGAGTGCCACTTACGGCCTAGTTCAGGGTTGTGACTTAGTTGGTATTAGAGCCCTAGATTTATTGATCTTATTATACCAAAATCAATCTATAGAGTCTTGTGGAACGGTACAGAGATGACTGTACTTTTCTTCAAAAGGCTATATGACTTTAAGAAATCTCTTTTATACTTTTCTTTGAAAGACTACATGACTTTAGGCAATCTCTTTTATGTTTTTTTCTTCTCTCCTCTTGTTGTGCTAAAACTTGATTTTAATTATTATTAGGTGATCCAAACTTGTATCTAACCTCTTTCACTCTTCTATCTGCAAATGGTTGACACATGCTACAATGGTGTCAGGCCATTAACTCCCACCAATGACCTAGCAAAGGAGCTAGCGACAAGAGGACAAGGGAGAGGATGAGCAAGGGGTAGAATCGAGGAATGGTAGCGCCTGCTAGAGGTGAGGCCCAATTTGTGAATGCACCTTTAGGAGAGGCCCCTCCTAAGCCTAAGGTTGAGATAGAGGAGAATATAGAGATTGAATTTGAGGAGAATGCATAACTGAGGAAGATGAACAAGCAGGAACTACAGGAGTTCCCCTTTTAGACCCAACAATTGCCTAGCAAGTATTGACTTTTTGGAGTGTGTTGGTAAGTTATGAAACCATTCCCACAGTGCTCGTCGCCCTAGCTCTAGTGACTCATAATGATTTTTCATATTTTGGTTTAGTAATGTCTCTGGAGGTGACGATGGAAATGGTACTAGAATTAACGACACAAGGAACATGCAACACTTTTAGGAAGTTTTCCATTTCATCAATGAAACTCAATAATGTATGGCAGCATGTGAATTGGCACAATAAGAAGCCAAATGAATTATTCCAACACAAGAAGGCTAATTAACTTGATGTACTGGACAACACATGTTGTGCTAAGAAACCCACAAGACCGAAGGGAAAAAGCATAGCAAATTGCTATGAGGTTTATCAAAATCAAGTGGTAGGTTCTAAGAAATTGAGAAATACTAATGAGGAGGCACAAGTTAAAAGATGTGGTACTTCAGAAAAAGAGAAGGATCATTCTTTGCTTTCA
>JAOTQJ010000096.1:21080404-21092897 GCA_025642045.1 Solanum sejunctum | reverse complement strand
AAATCATACTAAAATATTTAAAACTCACACATAATACTTATAATATGTATTATTTATTGAATTTAAAATGTACTATACTTATTTTTTTTATTATTTTCTCTTATTACTGATGTTAAAATAATTATTGTATTTTATTACTTGTATTCTCCACGTGCATTAAAAAATATCTATAATACATATGAAGTATCGAATTCAAAACGTATTTTTACAATTGTAGTTTTTATCTATTTATTTTTATTAATGGTGTCAAAAAATATTATATATGAATTTCAAATATTTAAACACTATTTAAATTAGTTTATATGTTAACATATTAAAATTGTGTTAGTGAAACATTATATATTTATTTACATAAAATAAATTTTCTAATTTAAAGAATAATAAAAATATTATTTGCATAATATTTAATTTAAAATTAATTTTTAAATTAAAAATTAATTAATATTTTGAAAAGATAGAGAGAGAGAAAGAGAAAAAGTATTAAAGAGCAATGGAAGAGAAATGTTGTCTTTCTCTTTCTCATTTTCCTTGTCCTTTCTCTTTGCTATTTTTTGTAATAAAATTATAATTATATTTGATAAGAGTTAAAATTATGCTAAAATTCATAATTTAAATTAAAAAATATATTATTTATATAAATGACCCATTACATAAATATTATGTGTGAATTTTAAATATTTTATTATGATTTAATTAATTTTATATTATTAAAAAATTATTTTAGTGTCATTAATAAGAGAAGATAATAAAAAATAACTATAATACGTTTTAAATTCAACTAATAATACATGTTATAAGTATTATTTGTGAATTTTAAATATGATTTAATCAATTTTATATTATTAAAAAATATATTATATTTATTGAAATAATAATGATAAAATTTATAATAATGTATAATATTAAAAATGATGAGTTAAATAAGGAGGAAGGGAGAGAAAAGAGAATTAAAAAGAAAAAAAGACGTCAGCCAAGAAAAGAAAAAAGAAGAGAAGAAAGAGAAAGAGAAAGGAAAAGAGAAAGAGAAAAAAAAAAAGGAAAGATAACAAATTTCTTATAATTTATTAAAAAATATATTATAGATTATAATAAATAAAAAATATTCTAAACAAATAATATTTATTATATAATATATTATTTATATAAATATTCTATTAGGATATCCTGAGGCCCAGTCATGACTTCAAACTAGTTCCAGTTGGCTCAAGTGAATACCTATATTAAGCTAGTTAGCTTTGCATTTGCATTTGCACTGATGAGGAATTATTAGACTAATAAGTGGTATCATATGTATATCTATCACATATCACATTGGTCTGGCTTTATTAATGTAATATGTCTATACCAATGTAATGGTAATATAAAGTTGTTCACATGCTACAGATTCAAGACCTACAATATACAGCAAATTAAAGTTCCATATGCAATTTTAAATTTCCTCAATGGGCCAACCTAGCTTCCTCTAGCAATATCAGGGACCGTTTTGGTCCTTTTGTGTACTTACAAAGTGTCTAGCTAGATATTTTTAAGTCAGAGATATTTAGGCTAGGGAGATATTATTAGAAGAGGATAAAGACAACAGACGATTCAAGATTTAAAATTTATGATTCTGAATAATATTTTTTGATTAATATATAATAATGATTGAGTTCTTAATCAAATTATAAATATGTAAGATTTGGGTAAAAATTATTGAGTTTCTTTGAATTCACGCTGATAAGTTGAATCTAGTGCTATAATATATATATAGTTATTTTGATTATTTATGTATGTAGAACCTTATCTAGAATCATTCTTTTACAACCTGTTTAATACTAATTTAATTTTAATTTTATTTTTGTGTTTTTGCTATTTTTCATCGTTATAATATTGTAAAATCTCTTTATTAATAGGTCATTTGTTTTGATAATCTTTTACTTGATGGTTATAGTGAAATAATGTTACTGTTAATAAATAGATAACATATAATATAATATAACATAAAAAATTAATTTCAGAACAAAATGGGCATGCAAATGAACAGCTATTTCACAAAAAAATAATAAAATAACTTTAATTAGTTGGGGACTTGACATGCATGACGATTGGCAACCCTAAAAGATAAGCATGAAAATGAAGTTTGATGCAAACAATTTATCCAAAAAGGGCATGCATGTTTTGCCTTTTACGTTATATAATTTGATAGATCCTTTGATGGAAAAAACATGACCATTAATTGTTGATTTACTACAAGCCAAAAAAAACCCTTTTTTTATTGTAACAAAGAAAAATAAGAAGATTCATGCATCGGAGTGCTGAAATTAAAGAAGAATATATAATCCAACAAACACACTTTAATTTATTTTGCATGTATTATCCCTATGTTTTGCTGTCGGTTTTATAACAGACATCCGAGAAACTAGGTATTTGCCTAAAGTCCCTCCTGCCTCCTGTCCTAGCTAGAAACATCTGTTATGCGCGGACTCTTTAGTTTCGATATTATGCTCGTATTAAATTTTATAAAATTATTTTATTTTTGAAGAATTTGATATATATTTTTTTAACATATTTAAAGAGTCTTACAATCATTTGTAAATATAATTATGAGCCAAAATTTTTACTAAAATAAAATAAAACATCATTTAATTTGTACCCTTCGATGAACGATATATATTAAATCTTTACTTATATATGTACTTCGTTCACAAAGAGGTACCAATTCACTCTCATAGATTAGAATAGTATTAATTACATGGAAAAATTAATAAGATCGTGAATGATAAGTATCAGATACGGAATGCTCAAATAGATCGAGAAGGGAAATGTTTGTATCACATAAAAAGGGCCATGAATGTTTTGCCCTTACAGCTCGAATAACAAGCATAGAAATCATGAAGTTTGATAGATATCACAAATAATTTAGTATAACTTACATAAATTTCATATTTTTTGGAGCTAATTTCAAATAATATTATTTTTTTTAAATTATAAAAAAATCTTCTTTTTGATACGAAAAATAAAATTAGTGACACATATCGAAAAGGTAGGAGCATTAAAGAATTTTAACTATGATACATGGAAAAGTAAGAATTGTAAATTGTATCAAAAAGTGTTGCAGTTTTGTATTATTTAAGAAATTTTTATAATTTTTTAAAAGAATCGAGATTATATCAAATTATATAAATATAAGTTATGTATTTGTGTAATTTGTTCAATAATTTACCACCTTAAAGCCAAGAAGTAGAAGATGAGGACAAAGCATATGTAAAACAAAGGAAGAAAAAGGGAAAAACAAGGAAAACACATTGGAACTAAAATGAGAAGATTCATGAACGTCAGGGAGCTGTGGAGCCAGAATGGGGGAATTGAGATCTCTTTTTCTCCCTTTAAAATTTGAATAGAAAAAAATGATCTTATCAAAAATTATATTTCTTGTTTAAAAAATAAAAGTTTATGTGAAAAAATACGTAAATTTTTTTTCTTAAATATATATAAAACAAGATAACTATTTAAGTTGTGTTTTAGACACACTTTTCATTGCACGTTACGTATGTTATGTTGTGATACGTACATTCCGACAACAGATATTCCTAGAAACTGGGAATGTGTATGTACCGTAAGTCCCTAATGATATTTTCTTACAGTTTAATTTCATTGTTTACTAATTTCTTATACAATTAAATCTTTTAACACAATAATTATAAATAATCACTATAAAATGAATGTGTTGTTTAATTACAAGGTTCAAATGACATTTGTCATTTTTATATATATTATACACATTTTTAAAGATTATAAGATCGGAAGAATTTTTTTATTTTTTAAATATTTAATTCTAATAAAACTGTATAAGAGTCAAATGAGAAAGTAATAATTTTATATATAAGTTAAAATAATAAATCCGTTATATTATCCTTCCCAGCCACAATCAAGTAACGACAACTACCGTCAAAATTAAACTCTTCTCTCTGTGTATACACAACAACAACATTATCTCAATGCCTCAAAGACTTTCACCTATTGTGGGATAAGGGGGGTCGAATGTACGTAGCCTGACCCCTATATTTAAAAATATAGCGCGACTGTTTCCGAATGACCCATGATGAGCGTCGAAAATTGCATTGACTAACTGGTACTTCACAATTGAAAGAAGTGCAAACAGTTTAAAGAGTCATTTTGCTTTATTTATTATATTTCAAAGCCAAAAAATAATAAATTTTTGACTCCGTCTCTATATATATACACATATGGTGTCGAAAATTATGGGTTCAAATGAACCCGAAAGGCTAGGCTACATTCGTTAGATTCGCGCTTTGTTCTGCTTTAAAAGAACAGAAACTTAGTGTCTTTCCGACATTATTACAAAATTGATTATAGTGATTTGATAATTACTGGAAATTCAACTGTGTGTTGTACCAACTACCAACACTATTAGTGGGGTTACGTGAAGCCTTAAACACTTTAATATGACATGATATGTGGTAATTAATTAATTTAAGCCACTAATTAACCCGCATGATTGGTCCTTTTTCTTATGAAGAATACCATTATAAAAAATTTCCTAGGTTCATAAAATTTAACTAATTCATGAATCTGTTTATACTTAACTAATTATGAACTTAAACTTCCATGCAAGGTCTTGATGTTCAAATTCGAACGTATTATAATTCGGAAAGGCTAGTACTTTATTTTGGCCTTAACTTCACTGTGGCACATTTATCTTTTTGGCCTCTATAAAAAGTCGTCCACGAAAAAAATTAGAGGTATTCTTTTTTTATCAGTTTTTATAATTTTATCTCGGCATAACGAATTTTGATATTACAAATTTATTTCGGGAGAATTTATGCCTTGTCCAGTATGTCAAACGGACCCTTAAATCTTAATAAAGATTGGTTTTTTTACTAAGACATAGATGAAGATAAAATAATTAAAACTTTATTTTAATTAATTTTTTTTTGAGATAAACATGAAAGATAAATATGAAAGATAATTTAAGCTGGAGTAAAAAGAAAACACAAATCAAAGGCATAATATCTAGAATGTATTTCTTTAATTTAGCCTCAAGTGATCTTTATGCCCATTAATTTTAAATGTGTCCAAGAAAAGATTTAAATTTATATAAAATTGCACAAATAGACACATTCACTATATATATATATTATGTTGTGTGGACATATGTGTTTGTTTGTTTGTTCAATTTTATATAATTCTAAGTATTTAGTTATACACTATCCAAAGTTTAAAAGTCATAAATATCACTAAAGTCAAATTAAAGGACATATTTATATATATTTTTTTCATTTTATGTGACATCCGTTCTTTTTTTATCTATTTTGATCTTATGGAAATAATTTACTTTTTTATTATTAATAAAATATACACAAACATATAAGAATAATTTTAAATTATAAAATTTAATTTTTTTTTATTTTTTCTAAATATTTTACTAAATCAAAAGGTGCCATGTTATATAGAAAGGAGGGAGTACATTTTTTTTTTCATGGCCAACATGGACACAATAAAGAGCCAAAACGACGCCGTCGGAAGTCGCTCCAACCCAGCGGGTTACCGTTAAATTCAAGTCTGCTGAAGCAATGTGAAACGTGGCAGTCGTTCCTCTTACTGAAAAAAAAAATCTGTCAAACATTTAACTAAACATATTGAAATCCTTTTTCCTATTTTGGAGTTGGTGAATTTTGGTTCTGAACTTGAAATTGAACAGAGTTTGATAGACCTTTTAACTTAAAGGCAAGTTGTTTTTTTCTGTGTTATATTTCTATTGATTTTTTCTGCTTTCGAATTTAAGTAATTAACCATTGTTTAGTCTTGTTTGCAAGAGTTTTAACATGTTCGTTTCTCTCTTGTGTGTTAGTTTGCTCGGAGTACCTCATTTATCATTTGAATCAAAACTGATTTTAAGTTTTTCATCTTTTCTACTTAATACAACGATGACGACGACAATAATTTACCCAGTGAAATCTTATGAGTGGGGTATGAGAGGATAAAATATACACAAATCTTATCACTATACTCGTAGAGATAAAGAGATTATTTTTAAATTTTTTCTACCTATAGAGTTCGGTAAATGTTGAGTACGTGGATCATGGTTGAGAATAATCTAACTTTATATATATTTGAGTCAGCTTGCACCACCTTCCAATACTACTTGCTACTTCCCGCTAGCACAGGTACTATGTTATTCTCTCCACTAATACGAGAAATCCCCTAGTGTTTTGTTTTCGCTGAAATTTAAATATGAAACTTCGTGTTTTTCGACCATTTCATTGACCAGCTTGGCCACACCTTAGGTGCAAGTTACCCTTTTTATTTTTTGGTGAATTAATTCAATGAATCGATATTTTAATTTTACTTTCACCCTTTTTGATTGTCGGAAAAATAAAGATCTGCTCATTGCTTTTTCCTTTTTTCTTTTAGGGACCTCTTTCCACACACACAAAAAAGAGTGTTCTTTGTTTTTTTTGTTGGGAGTTTTGATCAATTGTTTTGTTTATATGGTGATAAAGTTAAACATTGTTCAATCGATGTGTGTTGATATAGTTTCGTGGGATCCTAATGCATAAAGCGCAATATATATATATATATATATTTATGCGCTTATTGTAGCTGCAATGCTGGGTGGATCTACACATAGATTATATACGATTATACACATATTATACATATACTATACATCCACCGGCTTTTTTTAGTTTAATCAGTTTATGCATTTGACTCTTTCTATATAGAGTGGCAGTCTCCGGTATCCACTTCCCTGCAAATGTGACGAAATTTTGAGGGTGAGTAATTCCCGTGCTCGTTGTGGAGAAAGGAAAATATACCAGAGGACTGACATTGGAAACTTAAACAGTACAGGCCCCATTTTATTGTATGATCAGGGAATCGTCATGAGAAATACTAGCTTTGAAGGTACCAATGAGTCTTGTGATAGACGTGTGATGTCTCAAAGCCAGAATGTGTTGGAAAATGAATCCGAGGATAACAGTAGTATTCTCTCAGATCAGTCTAGTGATCTTGGGGAAATTGAACGTAAGAGAGTGAGGCAGATTTTTCAGGAGTGGATGAGTACTGGTGTAAAGGACCATTCTCAATCATTGAGTATCTCACATAAGAATGAATGCTCAGGGGCACCGTGTTTAGGTGAAAATGAACGAGAAAGGGTGAGAATCATAAGAGAGTGGGTGAAAATCAACATTCAGCAAAGTTGTGGGGGTTCTCCAGGAGATGAAAGTGCTGCTGATATCGGTTCTCAGTTTGAACAACTGCCTGATGGAGTTTTGGTCAATCATTCTGAAAATGACGAGAGGAAACTCGTGCGTATATGTTGCAGCAGAAAAGCTCTTGTTGATTTGCTGATGAAGTTTCAAATGGAAAAGGAAAGAGAAATTCAGGGCTTATTGGAATGTAAGCCAGTATCAAACTTCACATACCGCAACAGGATTCAGGTAAGACTTGATTAGAGAATCCTTTTCATGGAATGTGCATTTTTAATCTTTTAGTCTATTCTTGTTATATCAACATGGCTGTAGATTTTCGTGAAAATTTAGTTAATTAAGGATTATAATATAAACATACAGAATATTGAAATTTATGATTTGATGTGTGATAATTTGCATTCTGTAGATTGATCTACTTTTCATTGAAATTTGCATTACGACATCTTATTTATCTGTTTGCGTTCAGCTTCTCTGGATTTCATCTCTAGCTTGTGTGCAGCATTTGGCTTTTCCTAATAGTGTTAAACCTTCTTGTAGTCATTGCTCAAGGGTAGATTTCTGCGGAACGAGAGATTGATGACCAGTGATGAAAGAACTATATCAGACGCTGCAAGTGAATTGGGCTTACTGAGACAAAGTCATACTGTATCTTATTTAAGGTAGAGCAAAGCATCTTTCCTTGGAAAGTTCGCCTTTTTGTTAAACCTGTGAATGGATTGCCTGCTTTAAATGCGGTAACTCACTTGATTTCTCTCTTTTGCTTTGTCGAAAATAATGGCTCTCATCTTAGTGTACCAATCTTTGTTAGAAACTACTTGGTTGTGTTTTTCTTTTGATTTTTTTCTTTTTTCGAGTAATTAAGTGGACACTGACTTGAATTTTGCTTGAAGTTCTTGTACCAATTTCATGATCAAAATGCTTCTACCTAGAATTGTCCTCTTTTGCTTTGTCGAATAGTACGAGATTTTTCAACTTTAATCCATCATTCCTCCCAGATAATGCTGTTCTTTTGACCCTGTTGGTTAACTAGGTGAATATTTCTTCCTGTTTTGTGTTGCTTTAGCTACTTCCACTATAAACTCTCTGACTTTGTTTTCTCTGATCAGACAATAGATGTAGTTCTTTGTACACCAACAGAATATCTAGCAAATAATTTCCTCCTCACAAATGTCATATGTTATATCTTAAAATTGTGTGTGAAACAGGAAAGAGATTTTATCCAGATTGGCCGATAATACTCGTGGTTCTACGAAAGATATGCAGCTGAATGACTCTTTTAAAGATGACCTGAATCATCATCATCGAAGTGAACAGTCTCAATCAAATAACGAACAACAGATAATAGATGAATCATATGATCAATCTGAACTCGATAATGAAGAGAGGAACACCAATGGATCTCATGAAGTAAGGAACTCAGAAAGCATCACATCTGAGCATGTAAACCAGCAAAATTCGGTTAATCAAATAGCTGTACATTCAGATAAAACCAGAGGAGAGGAGGATATTGAGCAAGAGACATCAAATTTTGAATTTATTTTCAGTGTACATGCAAGAGAGAATAATGGCATTAGGAACTCGATGGAGCACGATGCTACTGAATGGTTGCAGGAAACTGCAGTTGTTGAAAGTGGTCCTCGAGGGCATGTACAAGAAGATGACGATCCCTTTCATGATAATGATGCACCAAGAAGTGAGGCAAGTGATACTCATGAAGTATATGGGCCTTCAAATGGCTTGATAAGAAGTACATTTGAGGATAATGAGTGGCAAATTTTATTATCTCAGGCGGAAGATCAACCAGTCTCTGTCCTGGATCATGAGGAAAGCAACTTGCGACAATCAGAAGCGCCATATGAACTCGTTACATCTTCTTCTAAACACAATGAAACGACAAACGATACCACAGAAGACATGAGCAGAAGTTGGCAGGAAGGTGCTGCAAACCATTGGTACCGAGACAGTTCCGAAAATGATACTGAAGAACAAATCTATGAGCAAGAACAACATGAGGACTGGCAGAGTAATGATTGGCTTGATATGCCTTCTGGTCCTGTTACTGGATCCATGAGAAGGGTTGATTCATTTTATATGCCTGATGATGATAGTGTTTACAATGTTGAACTTCAGGAACTACTAAGCAGGTAAAGGAATCTCATTACTACAGGATTATTTCATTTTGTAAGAAAAATTGAAGCTTAAGCAATTTAACTTGTTCCTTAATGCTGTAGGAGGCGTGTCTCTAATCTGCTTCAAAGTGGTTTCCGTGAGAGTCTAGACCAGTTAATACAATCTTACGTTGAAAGGCAAGGTCACGCTTCTGAATGGTATATTGATGGAACATCATCATCCCGTGATGATACGGAACACGAGCTGCTTCAAGAATATGACAATGAAGATGGGCCTCAGATAACAACTGAATCTAATCTCTTCTCCATGACCTCACTGCATGTGGCGCCTTCTCACCCGCCTTGGAACGTGGATCCGGATGCTCAAAATTTGCCTCTCCGAGATCCGTGGCAGTGGATAGGAACAGTAAGCTCACCTTTATAATCCTTGAAAATCAACTTAAAACTTAATTAGAGAAGTTGTTTTCTGTTAATTCTGGTACCTATGAGATATACTCCCTCCGTCTCAGTTTAAGTGTCCCTTCGTCTCAGTTTAAGTGTCTTTCATTTTTTAGTCCGTCTTTAAAAGAGTGGTTCTTTCAATATTCAGTAGGAGTAGCTTTTTCAGTTCAAACATGACAAGGTTAAGACCACGACTCGTTTGACCTACTGCAGGATTGGGAAATCATACATGATATGAGGAATGACATGATTAGGCTTCAGCAGAGGATGGACAATATGCAGATGATGTTGCATAAGTGCATGGAAATGCAAGTTGAGCTCCAACGCACGGTTCATCAAGATGTTTCTGCAGCCTTAAATAGATATGCTTGTTCAACAGGTTAGATTTCACATCTAAAAATTGGTTCTTGTATCCATATTATAATTATAATTTTCCGTTCCATTCCCTGAGACGGAGATGAATTTAGAATACTTTGTTCCTATACCTAATTATGAGCGTGCACATTTCTCTACCGCCCAAAGTTCCTCCTCTGTTTCTAATAAGAATTTCATGTTCAATGGATCAGATATTGATGCATGTGACGAGAATCTTCGAAATGATGAATCCAAATGGGATAATGTGCGGAAAGGGATTTGTTGCTTGTGTTGTAATAGCAGCATAGATGCCCTAATGTATAGGTACAAATATGAACATCCTTGTCCATTTATTTCTCGAGCATCGATGATTCTCTTTTGAGCAGGCAGTCTTAGAGACGGCTCTTCCTTCCCTTTTTCTGTTATTTTGGTTGTTTGAATTAGTAAAGCTCAACAATGAAAAGATCACATTTGAAATTGGTGCAGGTGTGGACACATGTGCACATGTTCAAAATGTGCAGAAAAGTTGGTCCAGTGGAGCGGAAAATGTCCAATGTGCCGTGCACCAGTAGTTGAGGCGATCCGAGCTTTTTCTATACAGTAAATTAACGTTGGTGCAGGTTTGGGACTTCCTCAAATTGGTTCAGTAAAAGAGGAGTCCAAAAAATGTAATGTACCTGAGAAAATAGGTGATCCGAGCTTTTTCATTACATGCTGGTAGAAAACTATACAATACATGAAAAGCCGAGAGAGAGATATTGTAATAAGAGGCCGTGCATTTGTTGCTCCTTTACTTTATGTGGGTAAGTTGTCATTCCCTCGGTGACAATGTTCGCCTGATGAAGCTGCAACAGTGCTCAAATAGCAATAGTGTGTGTGCATATATGTATGGATAGACATTGTTGAAGCTTGTATAGCGCTAGGAGTGTGTTGGTCGGCAACTCTAGAAATATTAAGCATTGTTGTCGATTGTGTGATCCAATGTGTTGTGCTCATCTGCTTCAGAACAAATAATATACACACTAAAACGGGACTATCTAATACATCAGCATCGCCAAGATAGATACACAGCGACTTCACATGCATGCAAATAAGAAAAAGGATTACAAAAAAAGCTCGACATAATTTGCATGCAGTAATTTCCCAAATTAAGCACCACCTAGCTAGAAAAGCTTAGTAAACCAAAATGAATTAAACAAAAATCTAAATGCTCACACGAGCTAGCTAACAATTATTATGGCTTCTCCTTGTACTTTCCAACACTGGATACATAGTTAGCAACAGCTTTTGCCCCTTCAGCAATTGCATGCTTCCCTAGCTCCCCAGGCAGCACCAATTTCACTGCATCCTGAATATCGACCGAGGCCAACGTAGCCCGGCCCACGTACTTCGAGAGGAACGCCGCTTCATTGGCGATCCTTTCGAACATATCTCCCATCAAATTATTCAATATAGTCATTGCCTTGGATGAAATTCCCATATCTGGATGAACTTGCTTCATCACCCTGTACACATACCTTCTATATCCTTCGCTGGGTCCCACTCCCCCGCCCACTTTCGCCCTCTTCTTTTTCCTCTTCTCCCCTTCTCCTCCTTTTGCTTTTTGGGCCGGTACGGGTTTCCTCTTCTGGGCCTTTTGACCCGCGTCCATTGTCGGAGGTGTTGGCATTTCTTCCGGCTCTTCAGCTGGCTGAGTTTCATCTTCATCTACTTGTTGGGCCGGGGCGGGTTTCTTTTGTTGGGCCTTTGTTCCCTCGGATTTGTCTTGAATATTAATGGTTCTTTTAGGCGTAGGTACTTCTTCAGAAGGAGGTGGAGTTAGTATTTCAAATGACTGATTTTCTTCAGTTAATACAGTTTGACTTTCGGTCTCGGTTTCGCCGGCAACCGGAGTTACGACTACGGAGACGGTTTCTTCCACCACTTTTCGGGCGGTGACCACCGCGGCTCGCGCTCTTACTCCACGTTTCTTCGGTGCCATGTTCGAATTTGTTTAAAAAATTTTTGTCTCTCTCTTTTTCTCGACTGTGTATGAAAAATTACGGTGGAGTGGCTTAAGGTATATGAAGAGGTGAAATTTTAGCTTTTACACTGGGGAGAGGTTTCTAGGAGAGGGACACGTGGAAGACAGGTGTTGAGTAGTGGATGTAACAAGATACGTGGGGGGTAAATGAAGAGTAAAGAAGATTCCGGAGGAAGATTCAGCTTTCTTCCTCAATTTTCATTTTTCTTTTTCAAAATTTTGAGCAGCTTATTATGAGAAAACCAAAAATAAAAATAAAGTGGATTCTTGACTGGATCATTTCTTGTTCCTTGTAGCTATATCTAGGCGGTGAAAGTGGATTTTTGGGAATT
>JAOTQJ010000096.1:21037325-21061592 GCA_025642045.1 Solanum sejunctum | reverse complement strand
TTTCCCACTAGTCGTCTATACCTTTCAGGATTACTGAGTGGCTCCCCCTGTCCTGGAAGCAGTTTAACATTCGGATCCATAGGTGTGTCAATGGATCTACATTCCATCATCCCTGTCTTCTCAAGAATGTCTAAGGCATATTTGCGCTGAGAAATGACAATACCTGATCCAGACTGAGCAACCTCAATACCTAGAAAATACTTTAATCTGCCAAGGTCTTTAGTTTGAAAATACTTAAAGAGATATTGCTTCAAACCAGTGATACCATCTTCATCACTGCCAGTGATAACGATATCATCAACATAAACAACTAAATAAATACATAAATTTGCTGCAGAATGCCGATAAAATACAGAGTAATTAGCTTCACTACGAGTCATGCCGAACTCCTGAATTACTGTGCTGAACTTTCCAAACCAGGCTTGAGGGGACTGTTTTAGACCATAGAGTGACTTACGCAATCGGCATACAAGTCTACTAGACTCCCCCCTGAGCAACAAAACCAGGCGGTTGCTCCATATAGACCTCTTCTGCAAGATCACCATGTAGAAAGGCATTCTTAACGTCCAACTGATAAAGAAGCCAATGACGAATGGCAGCCATAGATAGGAGAATACGGACAGATGCCATTTTAGCCACTGGAGCAAACGCATCACTAAAATCGAGCCCAAATATCTGAGTATATCCTTTGGCAACAAGACGAGCCTTAAGTCGATCAACCTGACCATCTGGACCAACTTTTACTGCATAAACCCAACTGTAACCA
Source organism: Solanum sejunctum (assembly GCA_025642045.1). Taxonomy (NCBI): domain Eukaryota; kingdom Viridiplantae; phylum Streptophyta; class Magnoliopsida; order Solanales; family Solanaceae; genus Solanum; species Solanum sejunctum. Next base: position 21,060,826 of record JAOTQJ010000096.1, on the reverse strand, counting down.
ACAGTGGATTTACTTGCAAGAAGGGGGACAAGTTCCCAAGTACCACTCGTATATGAAGCAGACATCTCATCAACCGTAGCCTACCTCTATCCCGAATGAAAAAGTGCTTCACTTGTAGTCTTAGGGATGAAAATAGAGGACAAAGACAATACAAAAGCATAATAGGATGATGTGAGACGATGATAACTCAAGGTTGGCTAGGAGCAGGCAAGTCCGCAGTAGGAGTAGGGTCTGGCGCATATGACATGAATCATCTGGAATTGGTGCTAGACGTGGACGACAATGATAAGTCAAGAGAGGTGGAGGTTTGGTAGGTTTTGTTAGGTGGAACTACAATTGGAGATTTCTCAAAAGTCGGTACAAGTAGGACCTGAGATAGAGGTAAGACCTCAGAGATATCAGGACAATCAGAGGATGTATAGTAAGGTTGAGACTCAAAGAATGTAACATCAGCGGACATAAGATATCGATTAAGATCAGGGGAATAACAACGATATCCTTTTTGAACTCGAAAGTAACCAAGAACGACACATTTGAGAGTACGAGGGGCTAATTTATCTTTCCCTGGAGCTAAGTTATGAACAAAGCATGTGCTCCCAAAGACATGAGGAGGTATAGAATGGAGATGTGACAAAGTAAACAGTATGGAATGAGGAACCTGATTTTGAATAGAAGATGAGAGTTTATCTTATCTATTTTTTTATCTTTTTTTTTTTTTTCCTCACGAATGCTCTGATACCATGTGAGAAATATGAGAGGAGAATATTATTGAATTGTGTATTTACATGTGTTTACATTGCTACATAAAGACCCTATTTATAGACACTACAACCCAATCCAAATCCAACTATGAAACAACATACTATTCCTATTCCAATTCTAAATAGGACTATGTAATCCTAATCCTATTCCGATTCTAACAGTTACAAAATCGACCGTAGATCAATTCTGTTTTGTTTGGGGATATTGACTACACTATAAGCTTCATGTTACTTTTTCCAAGTGACATGCTATGGTCAGGGCATCCCAATTAGATTGACTGGTCGTCATTTTCAATGTCTATAGATAGTTGCTATGTCAAGAATGTTTTTGATCTTCCCATTTCCATTTTGTATGGAATTCTTTTGCAAAATCAATTACAAATCTCATTGTGGTTTGTTTCTCTCTCAATCAGGTTGGTTCAAGATACCTTGATCATTTGATTGTTGAAAGAAAATATGCTGAAGCGGCATCTTTGTGTCCAAAGTTGTTGCGAGGATCAGCTTCTGCATGGGAAAGGTATTGAATAATATTATAATCACAATCTTTAGGAAGTATATTTTTGGTAATTTTATTTGGATAATGTACTAGATGGGTTTTCCACTTTGCACATCTCCGGCAGCTTCCAGTTTTGGTTCCATATATCCCAACTGAAAACCCAAGATTACGTGATATGGCTTATGAGGTCTGTACATTAATGTGATGGTTGTTCTTTGACTTCTTGGTATGACTTCTCTTTTGCAGCTAAAGAAACTTAACTGGTAAAGTATCTGTTGTAATTTAGGTAGCTCTTGTTGCTTTGGCAACAAATCCATCTTTCCACAAGGATCTGTTATCAACGATCAAATCTTGGCCACCTCGCATTTATTCGACAACACCTGTTTTCTCTGCTATTGAACCTCAGATTAATACCTCATCTATGACTGATCCACTCAAAGAGGTCAGTGTGTTCCTGTCTATGACTTGTGCAAAATGTTTTTTGGTATCCTCACTCAATGTGCTAGTTATACTATGCAGGCTCTAGCAGAGTTATATGTAATTGACGGACAACATGATAAAGCTTTTGCTCTTTATGCTGATGTAAGTTCCACTTCCACTAATAACAATCATCACAATGTACTGAAAGTGCACCCCTCTAAAGAGGGGTGTGGTTCTGTGTTTTAACTTCGATTTTTTTTTCCGTGATGTTTTCAGCTTATGAAACCGGATCTATTTGACTTCATCGAAAAGCATAATTTGCATGATGCTGTTCTTGAAAAGGTATGGTTTCATGCTGGACTGGCTGAAGTTATTAGCAGGATTCATGCTTTGGGAGTTTTGTTTTTCTTTGAGAGTGATGTAATTCAGGTCAACTCGAATTAATTTGGAGTGCATAGTCTAATTCTTTTTCTGTTGGTATTAACTATTTTCTTCAGTAGTAGCACAGTTACCATTTCACCCACCCCAACCCCCTTTTGTGGGGGGTTATATTTGGCCTCATTTGGTAAATAAGCACTAATGCCTCAACTTATCAGTGTTAATTCCCTTGACATGGATTGATAGGTGGTCCAACTAATGATGATCGACTGCAAGCGTGCGGTGCTATTATTAATCCAGCAGCGTGATTTGGTTCCACCATCGGAAGTGCTATCACAGCTTATTGCTGCAAGGGATAAGTGTGATTACCGATACTTTTTGTATCTCTATCTTCATTCACTATTTGAGGTGAATCCCCATGCTGGAAAGGATTACCATGACATGCAGGTTTGTATAAATTGACTTTAGAAGTGTTGACTCGAAACCTGAATACCTCTTGAGGTAAAATTCACAAACGAGAATATATCTTTTCTTGTTCTAATTAGGACTATTTTCTGCTTAATGTTACCTGACAGTAGAGACGGTTTCTTTGCAATAATTTTTAGGTGGGCATATTCTATAAAATACTAGACATATTTGTTATCTTAAACTTTAATACTGTAGTTTAGAATAACTTTACAACCCGGGAACCTCAAGCCATTTAAAAACTTTAAATTGTTTAATCATTCCAAATATGGTAATTTAGCAATTTGGATTGATTAAGTCAATAAAAGCGTAACTGCTAGTTTTGATATCATTCTTCCAGCGTAGCTTCTTTATCAATATTTATACAAGCCTTAAGTAGCTCATGCAGAAGCTATGTTATGGTTATCTACTCACATTAGTAGTTTAATAATCAAGCAATTGTCTACCAGTGTTCTGTACTGTCTGATTTTGAATTGCATTCTCATCCCATACCACAAAAGATAAGATCCAACCACATTTTACATTAACATTCCAGCAGTTAGATTTCCTGACCTTTTGGTTGACTTAAATATCTATAAGACTGCAACTAATGAGGGCTAAAAACAAATCAGCTGTCCTTTATGAGCTTATAAGAGAGAACATTTAACTGTAAATTCCAAGAAATATGATGCTGGGAAAGACGACACGAGTTCTTTACTGTGTCTTTCCTTCCTTTTTATTCATGTATTCTCTAATTGTATGCATTTAATCATGGTGTGGATGCCCCGACACCATTTTAAAATTTGAAATCCCTTTATGGTCTTTCCTATATTGTCTATTTTTTGACAGTTTCTGTATGACTCTCATAGGTTGAGCTGTATGCTGACTATGATCCTAAGATGCTGCTTACCTTTCTTAGAAGCAGTCAGCATTATACATTGGAGAAGGTTTGTGAAGATGAATGAAAATCTCAATCTGTGCTTGGTTGGTCTTTCTTATTTTATTTATACACATATTCACCTTGTTACAGAAAATATTTGTCAGGCTTATGAAATATGTGTGAAGAAAGATTTACTGAAAGAGCAAGTTTTCATCCTTGGAAGAATGGGGAATGCAAAGCAAGCACTTGCTGTTATCATCAATAGGTTAGGAGATATAGAAGAGGTACTTGAACCTAATTTTATGATTTTCATCTTACTTCCAAATTTGGTGATGAGACAAGCTCCATAACTAAATACATGCAGGCTATAGAATTTGTAAGCATGCAACAAGATGATGAACTCTGGGAAGAACTGATAAAGCAAAGTTTTCATAAGCCTGAAATGGTATAATTCATCACTTTCTTTTTCTCCTGTTAGCTTTGCGAAGAGGGATAAAATAGACCCTTCTCTTTTATGTTTGGATTAAGTTTCCTTTTCTATATTTCACCTTTTTTTTCACAGGTTGGTGTATTGTTAGAGCATACTGTAGGGAATCTTGACCCCCTTTACATTGTCAATATGTTGCCCAATGACCTGGAGATACCTCGGTAAGTCGGTTAGAAAACTTGCTCTTTTGTTCTAATCTGGAAATTGGTCGTTGCTTTCTATAAAATTACATGCAATTCATCTTTGTACTTGTATGACATAAATGAGTTGCACAGCGCTAGGATATTCTGCAATTCCTAGTGCTATATGTTGATATGGATTTCATTTATAGCTAACTACCTGAATGTAATTGTAATATTGCTCTCCTTTGCAGTCTGAGGGATCGTCTGGTCAAGATTGTGACAGACTACAGGACAGAGACTTCCCTTAGACATGGGTGCAATGATATACTCAAGGTACATTATTTTATTTACATACCTTCCATAGTATCTGCTGGAAGTTTTGCTTATCTTTGAAGTCGCACAGGGGAAGCTCTTTGACAATTTGGGTTTTACTTCCAGGCTGATTGCATGAATTTGTTGGTCAAATATTACAAAGAAGCAAAGCGCGGTGTTTGCTTGAGTGATGAAGTAGATGATGCATCTTCCCGCAGGGGTGAGAAGGGTGCTTCACATCTGGGAGAGAGAACAATGAGTGTGAAATCCGTGGAGGTTAAATCTAAAACCAGGGGAGGTGGAAGGTGCTGTATATGCTTTGATCCATTTTCTATACTGAATGTATCAATCATTGCATTTTTTTGTTGTCATGCCTATCATACAACATGTCTTATGGAGTCCACCGTTTCCATTGGTGGCAATAAAGAGGTAGGAGTCGCTGCCCAGAGGACTGTAGCGTATGAGGAATATGATAATGGTGTTAACGATGATTATGAGGATGAGGATGACGAAGAGGATGCTTCTTCAGGTGCCCCACGAATGCGTTGTATTTTGTGTACTACAGCTGCAGGTTAAAAATCTGCTAATTTTGTCCCTGTACCATAGTTGTGCGTGGTGTGTGCATATATGATGAGATTAGACACTAGCAGCTTCTTGTTCTATGGTCTGTAGCCTAAGTAATCTGTAGTATATTTATTGTTGAGTTCCTTTCACTACTCAATTCCCTAAGATAGTAGCGTGCGGGAATAAATGCGGTTGCCCAGATTTCCTGTACTAGTGTTTTGTGTGTGGAAATTGACTGGTGCTCGATGTATTACTGCCAATAAACGTTCCTTTCTCTTTTGCGGATTTCTTTGACATTTATTGTGTGACAAGTTAGTGAAGGAAGCTTTGTTCATGAGGAAGCATTTAAAAGCAACAGCACTCAGATCATTGACTGGAGAAAGTCATAAAGGCATCAGTTAGCTGACTGTAAAAGAAGATTTGCAAAAACTGTTGGAAGTGCTGGTAAATGAAGTCATGCATCATGAGCATCCAGTTTTTTGAAGATTTGGTCTTTCAAAAGACTACACTAACATAACATCTAGCTAGACTGTATATTAACAGCATCCAATAAGCCTATCCTAAACTCAATTTTAACGAAACAGACCTGATAGCAACTCTTATTCTAAACAGTGTATAGGCCTTCATAGTCTAGGGAGAATTAGATTTGCAGTATAGTAGTCAAGAATCCCTTGAATTCCTTTTGGTAGGTTACTAGGAAGTTTACCATGGAGAGTAGCATTAAAACATTATCACAAGCCTTTACAAAAAGGCTCTCCTTTACTGACAAGTTTTAAGGACAAAACAAGCCAAGCCAACAGTACTCTTCGAGGACTTATTGAAGGAGGGAGAAAACCCATCACTCGACAAGTAAGAAAAGAAGGATCCATTACAAAATGAACACTAGGAAAGGAATATAGTGACTAGCCTTTGCCAAAAGCCCCCACTATATTGACTAGTTTTAGGGACCCTAAACAAGCCCAGATGGAGCAAATTTGTCACTGGACGAGTAAGAAAAAGTCAGGACAATCTGAGATAATGACCGACTTGACTATTTGAAGCCCTTTAGCAACGTAGACATCAGAAAAATACCGAATAGAGTATGACACAGAGATGTAAAAACCATAGGTAATATACGAGAGAAACTTAGAAAGCATAGGTATACTTGAAATCAAGTAAAAGTATATATAATATAACTGTTACTGTCTGCTGCGACCATAAATGTTTCGGAACACAACATGCAGTTGCAAAACCCAGAAAAAAAAAAAAAAAAAAGGACTGAGTTTAATTTTAACTTTTTGCACATGCAATATGCTGTACACAAAGAAATCCAGAAGACATAACTCAATTCGGTGATCTAAGATCAGTGAATTGTTCAGCAGTAAAACATAACATTCGTCACATTGGCATGAACGTTAGGAAGAGGCCTAATTTGTGCCGCATGCTGCTCCCTGGTTGCCTCCCCTCCATCACCTCCACTAGATGATCTTAAATCTGCATCATCCTCGATGTAATAGCGTGCACGAAAGGCAGCTAGATGTGCATAGTAGGCAGGTGGCACTGCATAAACAACACCATGTTAATTAAGTTAAGAAACAGAAACACTGGAGAGAACTCAATAAACTGTAAAAAAGACAGGTTTTCAAAACCACCAAGCAGGCAAAACTAACCCAAGGAAACTGAACGTGTACACCTCGCATACCTGTACGATGAATAAAATGTGCATTATATGATACATGAAATTCTAAGTATAAAAATAAAAAGATGTACTTCTTCCAAGTAAATTAAGTTCAAGAGATTTTACGTGTAGCACAGATTGTTTGTTAAACTCTGAATGGCATCTGCGGTGAATCTGTTCTCATCAAATAGTACATGGTAATGTGCGGGACGACTGGTACCCTAATGAATACAAACAACAGAGACCATGAAGAATCGTACAACTGTAAATGAGCTTAATTTAACAAAAGTACCTTGATCCCAGCATGGCTACACAGGTAAAAATCAAATTCGGTTGGGTGGCAAATCTTGGTATCTATCACAGTACCTATTTTGTCAAAGTAAATAGCAGTTATTATATCTAATTCATCAATGTACTCATGCAAAGAAATATGCTTGAATGCTTCTATGAGATATTTGGGAGAGAGAAAAACCGAAACCTGGCAAAATGTTTCCACTCTTGTCTGTCATATGACGATTAAAATGAGGAGAAGGGAATATACGTGTATGATGTCGCTTCTGCACTACCACAAAGGTAACTCGTGGCAAATAACCTTCTTCCAGAGCAGTGCATGCCTAAAGAAAGGTCTGTTAGGCTTGTAACAAAGACCAAATTGGGACTTGTGATGTAATCCATACCATCTCAGATGTGTATTCCATTATCAGTACACCAGTTAATATACAAAATAAACTTGAGGCTTCATATAGTCATCTATCAAATTGGTCTAATTTTCACATCAAGACAGATAAAGATAGAAGACAAAAGAAATACCATCCTGCAAAATGGAAATACAGAAAGCACTACGCCTTGGTACAGGACAACAGAAAGGATTGTATACCTTGCGGATTGCATCCATTTCTTCCAATAAAACCTGATTGAATTGTCCTTCGCTGACTCCATCTCTATCATTTTACAGTGATTGATAGGTCAATGTGGAAAAAGGAGCACCAAATCACTAACATGACCAAATGAAACAAAAACTGACCTATAGAAGATTATTCTAGCAGGCTTAAGTCTTGTCAATCTTCGAAATGCTTTCAGCAAGTCCCTGAAAAAGAATTAATTTGTAAGACCAGAAGAATTTTAGTATGGAAGGCACAATCACGGAACAAAATTAAGGACTTCTACATTATCATTCCACCGCGAACAAGCCCTTTTGTAGGGTCTTCTTTCTCTGTGTACAAGTCCATAATGATCTCTTTCCTGTGGGGCTGTGCAGAAACAATGCCCCTATATTTAGTAACTTCAGGCCAATCCATTGATGCAACCACCTGTCAACGAGAACTCGCCATTTCATTTTAGTTGAGCATGGAAGAGTCTTTAGCTTTCAATAGCAAATTTCAAAATAAGAGATGTGAAGTAATATTGAGCATACAGCTGCTATTGAGGGACTAGAATCTTCTCCCGGTTGAGGATGTGTCACATCAGCACCAAAGACGATTGTGGGGTAATCAGTGAGGTAAGGTATTCTTCTATTAACTGCCTGCTCCAAAACAGAGTTTGTTCCACCCACCTGAAGCAAACATGCACGCCAAAAAATAAGAAGACACTCTTTTGGGAACTCTTTAAACAGCTTTGAATCACTAGGCATGACAAACCTTGACATTTATCTTTAGAGCAAGGTTTTCGAGGTATTGTTTATTAGGTGCACTACAATTCTTTGGATGGCAACATTGGGAAACAATTCCCAGATCAGTTTCACACACGCGCTTGATTGTTCCTGAAAAAACGAGACATCATCCAAACTAAATCAGTATTCAACTACTTTATTTTCGTGATGCTATGTTCTTCCTTTGTTTAGTCAGTAAATCAACAATCTGGTATCACTCACCATAATATCCAGAAACCTCAGGAACAATAACAATTAACAGCTGAAGATAATTCACTTGATACCCCCCCTTATCTATCTGTTGCATAGATTCTCTATGGATATCACGAAGAGTTCTCTCAATCTGCCCAGCATGAGCTCTGCGAAACGCCACCAGAGGCGAAGGATTGAATACCTACAACCCAACATAACAAGACAGACCATGCGACTTGATAAACGTGCGCAACTACACAATTATGAAAAGTGAAATATATAGCCTTACCATCCCTTTATCGTTGCACATGGAGATTAGGTGAGAGCAGAACTGCGCTGGTTCAGGCCGTCCAAAACTAACACATGTCCATGTATCTACGGTGGCACCATTGAACAATTTCTATTAAAAAAACAAAGAATTAGATTGAGCCTCATATACTGGCAACAAATAATGTCACTGATTACAAAGTTCAGGTTAGTTTAACTAATCAATATGACAGCAGTTTTTGACAAAAAAATGAGAGAGATGCACAAGTCAGTTTAAGTTCTCGACGACACTGGAAAATAAACACCCACAAGATTCATAAAGTAATTTAAAAATTAACAAAAAGCATCCCATTAGCTTGAAAATAATAAGAACAAGAAGCCCTAGAATAATATCGGGGATAAGCAATCATTTATAAGTAAACTACATTTCATATGAATCCAAAATAATTCAAAGAGGATAAGTGGCTATTGAAATACCTTATTAATCATATTCCATTGACCAACCCTGGGATCCACTCGAGATTCTTTCCCAGAAGCATGATACTGTAGCTGCAAGATCATTAACGATGCAGAAGGTAAAGCTCACATAAAATTGAAGAGCATCAAACAAAACATAGTCAAAGGAAAAATACCATTGGAGGTTGAAGCACCCGTGCTTCAATGGTGGTTAGTTCACTTTGAATCTTAATACCAAAGTCCTTCACCAGGTCTTCATTATTATAATTGTTGGCTTGAACAATCTACAAGACAAAAGAACCATCCACTCAAAAACAAGATGTAAAAAAACATGTGCAACTAATTTCGAGAAGAACAAGACCCATGTTTGATAAATCTCACGTGTACTTACATTCTTAATGCTTTGCTCCCTTTCATGAGGTCTCTGACAGGTTGCCCTCAGCATCTCTGTGACCTGCCTGCCATTTAGCATTTTAGTATATCTTTGTCCTTCGATAATTTTGCAAACCTGAAAGAAAACATATCAGAAGAGAAAACTAAAACTAGAACATGCAGAAAGATGACAGCAATAGGAAAGAAGGAAAATAAAATTAGAAGGTAAGTAAAGAGTGAGTAACCTCCATAGGCAGATAAACAGGCTTTGAATTGCTGCCAGACTGAATTGCAGGCAACATAGGATAATGGAGTTTCTTCTTGTACTTAACTTGGAAGTACTCAGCAACAGATGTCATTGCCTCGGTGCCATCACAAGAAAACCTTAGAAACAATTTGAGATTGTCAAAATAATTAGTCATTCCCAGGAGAATATGTAGTAACCAAAGAATACAATTGTAACAATAAACACAACGAAAATGGAACTAATTAACAAGGCAACAATCGTATAAGAAAAATTATTTCAATCCAATCCTATGAAACATAAATTAAAAGAATACATTATAAAAAACATAAAGACAGATCAATTTGTGACGTTACATTAGGCCAACAATAAAGTTTTTGTGTGCTTAAGAGCTTCGTAATGTTAAAAGCTAACTCCGTACCCATAAAATTACCAGAATAACATCAAGAACAAGATTATGAAGCTATAGCCTAATGGTCTCTTAAGTCCCTAAATTAGTTACATACATCAGTTCGCTCACTGGTCGAGGAGACAACCCCGAGATCCTGTAGCGTCTAATACCACCTTGATGCGTAGTCTCTACCTTAACACCTTTCAGAACCTTTTTGACCTGAAAAAATAGTGAAAAGAATTGACCATTTCAAACATTTTTCAGATAAGTAGAATAAACATCTAAAAGAGCATGTTCATACTGAGCAAGCAAAGGGCATCTAGAACACTATCATCCTACAAATCTTCAATCTTTTTACCAACATATTTCAGGGGCTTCAAATTGTCGCAAAGCATAAACAGAGAGCATAGACAACAGACACAGTCACACAGATAAGCAATTCTCAAGTACCTTCAATCGGTCCTGATCAGACATCCACCTGTTAGGATCCCTGAGATTCAAGTACCTAAAAACGTATTCAGAGACTAAAATGGACTCATAGAATGCTCTGGCTGACATATCTGCAAGCATAGTAGCAGGAGAAGAAACGTGTTAAAGAAAGTAATCCAGTTGGAGTCTTAAAGAAGCCAAAAAAATAAAAAAAGACACCAAACACAAAATGTAAAATCCCTGTCCCGGACTTCTGTCCGGGTTCATACCAATATTGAGAGAAAGGCCCATCTGAGTTGGTCGAAGACTCTGGTAATACCCTTTCCAGTATTCCAACCCAGCAGTAAGCGAGGCAGCTTCTCCTCCCAACGAACGGCCAAAAAACGACCTCCCCACTACTTCATAACTGCAGTTATAAGAGTTTGAGGTGCCCTAATTATCAGACAAATGGAAAGGGGAAAAAAGAAGACAAACAGAGAGGAACCTACTCTGCTGCTGGAGTTGTCCGCAGCACCACATCCAAAGCTTGTATAGTTTCTTGCGGTGCATCTGACTGCCTACTTCGCAAGAACTCTTTCAAATGGTGGATATCTGCTTTGGCAGCAAATTTAATGGAGACCTTGAACTCCCTTTCCCTCCTGAAAGAAAAACAGTGCTACACAGTCCACAAAGGAAGCAATATAAATAAATAAAAACAATAACACAATAAATCATGAACAAAACATTACTCTACAGCTCAAGCTATGGAATTCTAATGAGCTTGAAACTGAGTATTTTCATGGGCTTGAGCAATTTGCAAACAGACGAATTGATGTGCTTGGGAATTTTCAAACACTAGTAGTAAACTTACCTTGCTCCACCACTATCATCAGCAAAGTTGATAACAAATTCCTTGGAGGTGAATGGGAGCGCACCAGCAGTGTAAACACTTTTTCCACCATCATATGCTAATGTCCGTTCACCCAAGTGTGAACCTCTATAGTCATCAACTAGCTGTTTGATAATCTTTCTACACACTTTCTTTGACCGAACCTCGGGAGAGATTGTAACCTGAAAACTCAAAATTAAAAGTGAATAATAAAGGAGAACTTGACCAGTACTTTAACAAACTCGAGCTGCAACCCATCATTACACACATCAAAAGCAATTACTACTATAACTAAAAAATCAGCATTGTTATAACAAAACTAAAATTTTACAACTTAAATTTCAGTCAAATTTGATGTTTTACTAACTTCTAGGTGGTATAGAAATTAAAAATAAAAACTTAAACTTTCATTGAGCTAGAAACTGCTGCTCCTAATTAGTACTCCCTCTAGTCCAAAATATAAATGGATTTTTGGAGCACTACCACACTTTAAAAAAAAAAGTTGGTTAATGGCATTAGTTAGCGGGCAAATTGTTGATATAACATTTTTGCTAATTCAAAAAAATTTCTTAAAGCTAGATATAATTGAATAACCCATTAAAGAGAAGGGTAATATTGAGAGAAAATTAATAATATGAAACAATTCATTCATTTTATATTGTTAATTGATAACATTATTAAAAAGAATGTAATTTTGGAAAAAGAAATTATTAATATGAAAAACTCATTAATTCTGGATCATAGAAATGTCCCAAAAATTCATTCATTTTGCATAGGAGGGTAATACTAAATTAAACATTACACATATGTGTATAGGCATTTGTATATGCATAATGCACACAATACAAATAAATAAACAGACGAAGACACTTGGGCACTAATACCCCCACATCACACATCATCATATATAATATTTACAGTTGATTCAGGTATATAATATGCACAAAAAAAAAGATACCTACATGTACAGATACATATATACAGATATACAGATGATAAAGATATATAACATATACATGTACATATATAAAGATGATTCAAATATAGAACATATATATACACACACAACATACCCAGTGATAGATGTACATATATATACACATAAAAAAGCATATCTATATATACATATATACAGATGATTCAGGTATTTAACATATAAATATACATTACAAAAAACAGAAACATCATATATAAATATACATATATATATACACATATATACACACAGATGATTCAGGTATATATATAAATTAAAAAGATATGTAGTAAGAATGACAGAGACGGCTACACAACACATCAAATGGGTATACATTAGAGAGGAGAAACACACATCGCACGAGAAAAATCACCAATTAATTTCATCAAATGATGTTTACTTACGTCATAGTGATGTACATCTCGATCAGCAACCTCAACGAGAAAGTGGTTCGCCTTCACAAGGCACTTCTGCCCCAACGATCCGTAATCCGGTCTCAGCGGAACCCCAATGTTTTTAGATGATGCCGGCAGCGGTTTTGGGGGCTGTACTGAAGTCGACGGTCCCGCTTGATGCACAGGAATGGCCGCAACAGGAAGCTGTGCCGCCGGTGGCGGCTGTTGTACGGGCTGAGACCTAATAGGAGGATTTGCAGATGAGGAAGGTTGAAGCGAAAGCTTCTGTTCAACCTCCCGAGTCATCGATGAAACCGCCATTGACGGTTGTTGAGGGTAATACATCGGCGGAGCATTATAACCCGGTGATCCACCACTGCAAGAGTCTCCTCGACCACGACCACCGGGACGCGACGGCCAACCTCTGCCACGACCACCGGGAGGAGATGCTCGGCCGCGACCGCCGTAAGGAGGCGTTCGACCATCACCGCCTCCACCAGCAGCGGCACCACCTCGACGTCCTCGTCCACGTTCCGACATTGTTAACGAGAGAGAATAAAAAGGTAAGAAGGGCAGTTGATTTTGAGAGTGATGAAGAGTGACAGCGGAAGAAGTGGGGAAGACCTCTCTTATATAGGAGGAACGAGGGAAGTATTTACCCTCAAGTCCTCGATAACAACGATAATTATTTGCAGGTACATGCAGTAATTTTCTTTTCTCTCTCTTTTCAAGGGGTTGTTTGGAACAAGAGATAATTGATCATAATTTATGGTAAAATGATCCATCAGGATATTATGGATGTTTGTTAGTTCTAATCGTTTAATAGCTATTTTGCTTCACTTTTGTCTTTATCAATAAAAATTTGAAGATTTAGTTATGATTAAAAATTAACTTTTTATCTTCATCCATGGATCCTTTATTCATACTTATTCAATTGGAAGTATTGATCCAATTCAAAAATTCTATTTCGTAATTTCATAATTTAATTTTTTAATGTCTAAGTGACGTTTGGATACAAATCTGAAAAAAGTTTTATGATCGAACACCTTCTGAGATTATTTTATTTTGTATCTAGTTAAGAATGTAAGTCAGCTTTAAAATTATTTTTCTGAATTTGTATTAAAATGATGTGATAGATTATTTTATATAAATAGTGGAATAACTTTATCTATCTCATACAAATAATTTTTTTAAATTTTAATTGATTGAACTGTTACGAAAATATAAAAAATTATTAACATTTTTCATTCAGGCATATTTATAAGACCTTTAGCATTTAAACACCTATAATAGAATTCAGATTGTGTTATTGTAACATGTTATCGACTAGATTAAATACACAAAGAATGTGTATACACTCATCACGACACGTCAATACGACATGTCAGTACAACACGTCAAGTCAAAATAACACGTCAACACGGACGCCAAAATAATAAATTAAATATGACACAAAAAAACGTATTAGAATTTAATTCCGTTATTTTAATTTTTTTTTTTGCTAACTCAAACAAACGTACGTCAAAACAAGAAATTAATTGTGACACAAAAAAATATGAGAGTCCAATTGTGTCATTTTGATCTTTTTCGCTGACTCGAACAAATGTATAAAGAATGTGTAACACGCTCAATAGTGACATAACGAATCAAAGGAAAGTATGTTGATAATTAAAATGAATTATGAGATTAAAGAGAAAAGAAAATGATTTTTTCAAAAAATAAAATAAAATTTTAAAAAATCTAAACTTTACCTACTCGATAAACTTCACATACTTCTTGCCAGAAAATCAATAACTTTGAACGATTTGGGGTGCAGGTGGGGGCAAAATTCGTGAAACTTTTGTTTGAAAATTCAAATCAATAGTCCTGTAAAATATGATTTAGATAGAAAAAAACATATACAAATATAAAAAAATAATTTTCGATAAATTTTAACTTAAAAAAAATAAATTTAAAATAATTCACAAAAGGAAGAAAAACAAAGATACAAAAAAAATAATAAAATCAAAACTATAGCGAAAAGGTATAATAATCCGAGTATAAGGAATCAATTCTTAAAAGAGAGTGAATAAAGAAGAACAAACCGAAGAAGAAGAATGACTACTTCTCTTATTCTACGATAATCCAAACTAATGACGTAGTTTTTATTTTAATTTATTTAAAAATTATTATTATTATTTTATAATATTTTTAGTTTTAGTTTTCGCATAGCATATTTAAGATCACATAATTAAAAAATATTTTAATACATTTGACACAATTTTAATTTATAATCACAAAATCAAAAAGTCTTCTTATTTAAATTTCATTCAAAGCCAAACTAGATTATTTTTTTAAAATAAAAGTAGTATAAATTTCAATTAAAATATCTAGGCTTTGCTATTGCTCCTGTGTAGGGGTGGAGTGGTTGTATGTCTTTTTTCAACCTACTCAAGTTTAACCTGTTTGAACCCCTTAGAGGCTCGTATTTTTTTAAGAATATTTGACTATTTAAAAAAATATGATTTATACTCATAAATTCAACAACAACAAAAATTATTTAAAATACTCATAAGTTTGTGTTATCATTTTATAAGATCATGTTTCATTAAAAAATAATCTCATAATATAATTGATAATAATTAACAGCAAAAAAATTAACAATATGAGCAAGATCAATAAATTATCCGTATACTAAAACTTGTCATTAATTTATTTGGAATTACAATTTTATAAGACCATGTTTCATTAAAAAAAAACTCATAATATAATTGACAATAATTAACAAAAAAAATTAACAATATGAGCAAGATTAATAAATTATTCGTATACTCAAACTTATCATTAATTTATTTGGAATTACAATCCAATAACATCAACAGTTATTCTTTTTTCTCAATATTGTCATTCAAATTATAATTCAATTTTTTCAAAAAAGTTAGATAAATATTAATTCGAATAAATAAATAATGAGTATTTTCTATAAGTTATACAAACTTGAGATAATTTTTAAATATTTAAAATTTTCGAATACTATTTCATGTTCCTAAAAACACTACTACTTTATAGAACTTGGGAACTTAAAATAATTGTCAAATATATTTACCAAGTTATATAGCAAAAATCAATTTTTTAAAAAAATTTCCCAGAAGCTTTTGGTATCAAACAGCACCTAAGATAGGAATATTATTTTTTGAGATCAACATATGCTGCATGCTGTAGCAAGTATGAATTGACAATTAAAAATCATATATATTAAGTGTTTTTTTACTATAATTATAATTACTAACTATATTGATAAATGTAGTCCAATATATGAATTAAAATTGTATTTTTTAAACCCTGATCATTTTTATTTATAGGACCCATTTGATAGGCAATATTAATTAAAATAGTTTTTGGATTAAAAGTTAGTTCATCAAATATATTGTTTGATTATTTATTTAGATTAATTCATGAATTATTTATACATCATATGAAGTCTTATTTTATTATTAGAAAATAGAGGGATAACTAATTCAAGGTTTGACAAATCTTAAATAAGACCCCTAAATGACTAAATTATTTCCCAAACTTTTTTCTCTAAATTTATTTTGTAATTTTATGTCCTTTTTATTTATATTGAAATGGTTATAAATGTTCGGTTAAGTTCTCTAAATTCATGTTATGTACTTTGATAGTTTCACTGATAAATTTTTTTTGCTCCATTTTTTTAAGAAAAAGACTCATAAATACCTCTAATCTATGCAAAAAGGTTTATAAATATCGGTCTTTTATCTTTGGATCTAAAAATACCCTTAAGGTTTATTTTTAGGTTCAAATATATCCCTCAACTTAACAAAAATAGTCAAGTCAACTTTAATTCTTTAAAAAGTCATGTGACATTTTCTAATTCGTCAATGGTCATACATATTCATAATAATTCAAACCAATTTTCTAATTGATCTTCCTAATATTTATTTAATTTTAAAATATAAATTTAAAACATAGTTTTTGTAAAATATACCACACTCCAGGTACTACGTGTTGTCAAGAAAATGGCCATAATATAATTTAGTGACAAAATCCAACTAAACGTCTTTCTATACTAAAAAATAAATATAAGATTTGGTAATTTTATTAAAAAATATTAAATTTTGGGTAGTAGAAATAAAATGTTCTTTTTAAAAGCTCAGTCTTTGACTTTATTTAGTTTTTTTATTTGTACTTCAAATATTTTTTTAATTACAAAATATGCGTAAGGTGATTTCTTTTTTCGTAAAATATGAGTACAAAATTTAGAAAATACGAATAGTCACAAAATGACTATAATATTATTTGGTAACAAATCATGGATAAATATCTTTTTAAATCAAAATAGAGAAAATAATGAATGATTTTTTTTTTTTGCATGTTTTATCATTTTTTTTTAATAATGAATTATTAGGTAATCTATTTTCGAAAAAAATATTAAATTTCGACAGTCAAAATATCCTCTTTTTTATTTTGGCATGTTTTATCATAATATTTTTTGTTTTTGTTTTCTTATTTCATTCATATGTAAACATAGGTTAACTTCAAACCTTCTTTCATTGGATATGTATCATAAAGTGGATTTTTTTTCATAAAATATATAATCGAAGCATTTTAAGAAATTAGTAACAAATTTTGAATAAATATCTACCTAATACATAAAATAAATATAGGATTTGAGAATTAATTAAAGAAATATTAAATTTATAACAATAGTTTTTGTAAATATACGACATTTTAAAAGATGTGTAGTCGTTAAATAATATAATTTAATGAGTATTTGAATTAATTTGTTTTTTAATCTTTTAACTATTAAGCACTTTGTCAGTTTGTGACAGATCTTGACTAGATGTCTTCCTAATTACTAGAAAATAAGTGTAAGGTTTGGTAATATTATTAAAAGTATTAGATTTCTGACAGTAAATATTAAATCCTATGTTTTTCAAGCCTGGTCCTTAACTTTATTTAATTTATTATTGTTCATTTGTAAGAGGAGGTTCAGCCTCAAAAATTTTGTTTTTCAAATATAGAATAGAGTGATTTTTGTTGTAAAATATAAATGCAACATTTAGGAAATACGAATAGTCAAACAAAATGGCTATGATATTAGTTCAGTAACAAATCATGGAATAAATGTCTTCCTAATACAAAAATAAATGAATGATTAGGTAAATTTATTAAAAAATTAAATTTTCGGCAATAAAAATTAAATCTTCTATTTTCAAGTTTGGTCTTTTTTTTCTTATTCATTCATATATAAAGATAGGTTGAACTTCAAAGGATTTTTTTTCCTTAGGTACCCGTATAATCATGGTAAAGTAATTTTTTAATATAAAATATATAGCATCATTAGAATATTAGGGATGACTTTCAAATAATGTCTTTCTAATATATAAAATGAAGTATGTATGTTCTATTCTCCTCTCTGTGACTGACTTTAAATCAATCATATGAATATGATATCTCGTTATCTATCAATGTAATCAAACAACTTTAAACTTTTTATACATGATGTACCATGACATTTACAAAAACATATAAATTTCATTAGGTGTTTGATTAGAAATTAATTTAATTTTATTATTGAAATATAAAGATGATAATTTTTAGAGAGGCTAATAATAAGAAGTAAAAGACATTTATAATATCAATTTTGCTTTAAAAGTTAACTTGCCCATCAATCATGAACAATATATATTTTCTCTTTTATACTTTATGTTGTCAATTTTATCCTTGATATTTCCAATCATCCATTTACGTAATTTCTTTTATATTATACATATTATTTATTTATTTGCCCCAATTATTTATATATTTTACTTAAACTAATACTCCATTATGTGATTTGTTTTATCTTTTCCAGTCTCACAAAATATAGTAATATGTCCAGGAGGCTCTAGCTTCTTCTTTTTCCCCACATAGTGTTTGATCATCATTTTGGGATCCGATTTAATTCACATTCACATACAGGAAAAAAATATTTTATAAGAAAAAATATTAAAATTGATGTTATAATTATTAAGCATACAGAAGACAAATGAACTAGTTGAACAGTGAGTTAGTCAAATTGAGTTATATGTAGTTGTCACATAGTTAGTATAAAAAGATAATTCTGCTAGAAGATATTTTTCAGTTAGTTTGTCATTCTATTAGATTCACAGTAAATTACAGTAGAGTTGTTAGATAATAGTATAAATACAATACAATATACAGAATCAGGGAGTGAAATTATTTTTCTCCCTCTTCAACACAAAGAAGTTCTCAATTCTCTCTATTTCACAAATGGAATTATATGATTGCTGATATTTTAGCATGATATCAAGTTATCATGATGGGATACGACACTACTCAGAAGAGATACAAACTTTATGATATAAAAAATAGAATATTTTTTTTTAGTGGAGATGTATGCTTTTACAAACACATATTTCCCTTTCAATTATGTTATGCAGGTGGTTCGAATGAATCCATTATAACAGACAACTTTATAGCTCCTCATGCTGGTCCTATCTCACATGATGAGGAGTTTGTAATAGCAGTCAGTTCTCATGATGATGAGGAGATTTCAATTATAGTCCCTCAAATGAATGACACCGCAGGTGTAGAAAAGTGCAACATACAGATGCCAGCTGAATATTTATCTGCAATCAATAATGAGACGCTGCATCAAACAACAAATATAAATAGAGAAATGAACATGTTGAATAACTTGTAAGGGGAACTTCAGCAAGGATCAGTAAATCACCATTTGGCCAAAGGATTTTATTAGCAAATCAAGTTCTAAATCAGCACATTCCTGTATGTACCCTATTGCAAACAATGTTGATTATAATAACTTGGCCATCCATTGTCAAAATTTTATAACTCAAATATCAGCAGAAACTGAGCCCCATTTTTATGAACAAGCTGCTTTGGATGCAAGATAGGTTGCAAAAATAAAATCTGAGATCAATGTTTTGAAAAACGATGACACTTGGAAGCTAGTTCCCCTACTACTAGGAAAGAAGACTACTGGTTGTAAGTCGATCTTCAAGCTAAAGTATAAAGCTGGTGGTGAGATAGAACGGTTTTAAAGTTAGATTAGTGGCAAAGTGGTATATCAAAGAGAGGGTCTTGATTATCGAGAAATCTTTTTTCCTGTTGTTAAAATACTGATTGTAAGAAATGTAATTTCTTTAGGTGCAGCAAATAGATGGATTATTTAGCCAATAAATGTAGATAAAGCATTTCTACAAGGAGATTTACAAGAGGAAGTCTATATGTAATCCCCACGAGAGTTCAAAGATGATGCAAACGAAAGATTCTAGGTCTGTAGATTACCTAAGTCATTGTCTGAACTTAAGCAGGTCTTCAAACAATGGAATTTGAAACTCACAAATGCATTAATTACAGCCCACTTTCACCAAAATCGCTTGGATTATTCATTGATGACTAAGAAGACGACAAAAGGGATAATGATATTACTAATTTATGTTGGTAATTTATTGATTATAGAAACAAGTAAGAAACTGATAATAGTGCAAAATAAGTGTTGAAAATAAATTTCAGGATCAAGGACTTAGGAGATAGACTTAGGAGATCTCATGTACTTTTTTGTATAAAGTTTTCTAGAAGTTACGATGGGATATTTATGCACCATAGAAAGAATACCATGGAGATCATATCAGACTCGGGATTGAGTGGTTCAAAGCCTAGTATTACATCAGTGAAGCTAAATCAGAAGTTAACTACATCAGAATGTGATGATCATTTCATGGCTAAGCATGACACTGCGTTATTGGATCCTGAAAGCTATCAGAGACTCATTGAAAGATTGTTATACCTTATAATTACAAGGCCTGATATTGTTTTGCCATGTAAAATCTAAGTTAGTTCATGCATGCTCCTAAGTTGTCCCACATGGAAGCAAAACTTAAGAGTGGTGAGATATATCAAAGAAGCACCTGGACTTAGAATTTTAATGTTTGCTATTAAGTCTAATTTCATTGAAGGATTATGTGATGCTGATTAGGGATCCTGTTTAACATAAGGAAATCCATCAGTAGATACTTGGTCATGTTTGGTGATTCATTAATCTATTGGAAGTCTAAGAAGTAGCCTACAGTCTCTAGAAATTCGGCAGAAGCTGAATAAAGGAGTTTGGCACCCACATGCTAAAATAATATGGTCGATGGACTATTCAAGGAACTAAATATTGAAGTACAGTTGCCAGAAAGGTTACATTGTGACAGTAAGACTACTCTCCAAATTGTAGCTAACTCATTTTTTCCATGATAGAACAAAATATGTCGACATTGACTGTGATTTCTTTTCGAAAATGATACAAGATGGACTCGTGCACACTATGCATATATCTATCGTAAAGCAACCTGTAGATATGCTTACAAAAGGCCTAAATAAATTGCAACATTTTCATTCGTTATCCAAGTTAAGAATTAAGAATATCTTCATAGTACCTAGCTTGAAGGGGTATTAAGCACACAGAGAACAAGTGAACTAGTTGGGTTGTGAGTTGGTCGAATTGAGTTGTATACCGCTATCACATAATTAGTGTGAAAAGATAGTTCTGTTAGAAGATATTTTCAATTAATTAGCGATTCTGTTAGATTTACTGGTATAAATAGAATATAGTGTACGTTTTCTGTTTTAATAAACTTGGGTCTTTGGCCCAATTTTATTATAAAGCAAAGTCAAGTAGGCTTAAAGTGAGCCTGTTATAAATGAGTCTAACAAGTCGAACATTGGCAAATGGTCTATTCAAATGACCAACCATAGGTAAGATAAAAGGATCCCTAAAGATGAGGGTTTCCTAATTTGGTCGCCCAAATCATCTTCTTCACTTGACCACCATTGAAAATGTTCCTCTGTACTTCGTCTAGAAGCTTCATCCTTCTTCATTTCTGGGTCATGAACTATCTTCACCAGCATAGTTTGTCTACTTATATGCTCAGCCGTCAAATATGAGAAAATTTTTTCTGTTCTATCTTTGCAGTGTGGAATCAGGGATTAAGTTATTTTTTCTCCCTCTTCAATACAAAAAAGTTTCAATTCTCTCCGTTTCACATATGAAGTTGTATGATTGCTAATATTTTAGCAATAATTAAATCTCAAATTAAAGACTTTATACAATAATTGAATTAGAGAAAATTATTTCACTTTCTGCTTTGCCAATAAGATTTTATCATTGTTCTATATATTTACATCATATTAATAGGTACATAGTATACATAATTTACTTATTCAGGATAAATTAATATATAGTATATATTTGTATTTTATTTAATTATAATAAATTTCATATCATTTGTTGCAACCGTGCACGTAGGTAATTTGTTTTTCTTTTTTAACTATATTTCCTTTTTGATTGTTTCAATCACAAATACAATTCATTAGATATTCTTTTTAATATAGTGATTTGTTTAAAAAAAGAACATAATAATTACATTTTATGCATAACAAGATTATTAGTTGTTCATTGAATTTGTTCGTCGCATTGATTTATATGAATTATTAATTTTTCCTTTATAAAGTTCCTCTCTTATTATATCAACTAGTGACGAAAATCGTGCTTTGCACAGGTTTAATATATATTATTTTTTTCTCAATTTATATTACTTAGATAGAATCTATAATGTAATTTTTAAATATTTTAAGTTATTATTTATTTAATTTATAGTATTTTTAACTAGCTTTTAAATAATACATATTACTCTTCTCAAATTATGCATGTGGAAATGATGAAATTTTAATACCCATTCAATTTTTTTACATGCTTTTAAATACTTTAAGTTATTAATTACCAAAGTTTAGATTAAACTTTTATAGTCTTTAAAAATATTAAAAAACAGGAAAGATAAGACAAAAGAACTAACAACAAAAACATGCTCAAACTGTTCAAATAAATATGTCAACCTGCTTTGAAGACAACGGAATGTTACTAAATGTCCCTAAATTTTTTATGCATTTAAAATATATATATATAGAGAGAGATAGATAGATAGATAGATAGAGAGATATTTAGGAATAAGATAAACAAATTAAAATGGAAGAACCACGAAAAAATTACAGGTATACCCCTAATCTAATCTGCTCAAGCAAGGATGTTGATCTACTTCAAAAAAAATCACGAAAAAAATTGAAAATCAAAAAACAAGAAAAACAAATTAAAACGAAAAAATATTTGAAAAATTATGGATATACTCTCAAGCTGCTCAAATAGGCATATTGATCAGCTGCCGCTTAAGCAACTTTATTCGCACTTATAAGATACTCCCTCCGTTTTCTTTTACATGTCACCTTTTGGAATTACACTTATATTAAAAAAAGATGAGTTTACCATTTTGCCTTTATGTAATAGTAATTGTCTTTGTAGTCCTTTTGGTTGGTCACAGAGTGTATATTTTCAAAAATAGGAAAAAAAGTATAATTTATGCATTGATATCGTGAAATAACATATATTAAAAATCATACATTTATAGTAATGACGATATATAAAAGAAAACCAAGGGAGTAGGATAATGGATAATAGAAATAGAAATAGAAATACATATAAAATGTTGAATTTTAAAAATACTACTCCCTCCATCTCACAATTATTGAATTTTTTAAAAAAAATTCAAGGTTCAAAATAGTTAAATTTTTCAAAGTTCAATATAAATGTTTAAAACTTTTTCTATATTTGTCCTTGCATTAATTGAACTTTTATATTTTCTAGGAAATCAATTACACTATATATTTATGATTTTATGAAG
>JAOTQJ010000096.1:21002503-21036248 GCA_025642045.1 Solanum sejunctum | reverse complement strand
TTAAATGAATTTTTATATGTTTTATAATATTTTAAATTATTAATTATTAATAATTTATACTTTATTCATATTTTAAAAATAACATAATTTAATTTGACACGAAATTCAAAAAATAAAGAAATTTCAATCTTGAACTCTTAATTAAAGTTATGGTAAACATATCAAAATAACATTTTGTATCATGATCTTAAACACGTTACATAAAAAGTTAAATTTAAAATGTCGCCAACAAAATAAATAGATTATTCTTTTTGAAATTGATTTAGAAAAAGTCATTCTTTTATAACAAATAAAGTTTTACTACTTTTTAATATTTTACAAACATAAAAAAATTATTACAAAAATCTTAAACCTTCTACGTGTGAAGGCATGATCAAAATTTTTAAAAATCAAACCGCATAATTTTAATTTTTCAATCATACTATATAAATTAAGATAAGAGAAAATATTTTCTTCCTCAAAAACATAGAAATATTTACGAAGTGTTCATATTCAAAATTATGAAGCAAATGTTGCCCTATGTCAATCCTTAGTGTGGTTTATTTTTAACTCACCAGATTTCAAAGTATATTTTTCTCTAGAGATGATAGCAAAATCAAATATATTAACATAACTATTGAACTTCTTAAATGTTTCACGAATATAAATTGTGTCAGACGTATGAAATGTCATAGCAACACATTATTCTTTTATTATGTCAAAATGAACAAATAAAAATAAAATTTATTTTATATAGAATAACTATAAATAAATAAATAATATTTTTTTATTTCATATTACTTAACCTTCATATTAAAAATAATTATCCAATCTATTTATCCAATTAAAAAAATTTATTATACATTTATTTTTTAGTTTTGATATTAACATAATACATATATTCTTTCAATTCATTTTTACTGGTTATAATTAGGATGACAATGGGATGAGGCGGGGCGGGGCAGATTGAGCTCAACTTGTAAATTTTTTAAAAATTGCCTCGTCCCGCCCCATTCCATTGCTATCGGCATTTGGTTTATATCTTTTGATTTTTACTAATTACAAAGAATTTCTATTTGATTTTTTAAAGTCCACAATTCACCCGGCCTAACATTAGTTTTAAAAATCGTTACTTCAACCGGCTATATATAACTTTAAACCTTTCTCGCCTCGCATGACTCTAAACCGACCCCACATCATTCCATTGCCATCCTTAGTTATACTCTCTTCGATCATTTTTATTTGTCTACTATATTAAAAATAAATATTCAATAATACTCATTCATTTTACAAAATCAAAAAATAATTTTACACTCAATTCTCAATCTATTCTTATTATTAATTATAATTATTTTTTAAAATATTATATTTAATTCTGGTGTGAATAGTGGTCAACTATTAACGGATAAACACAAAACGAGTGGAAATATAAAAGTATATGTACGGATAAAGGACAAAATAGAAAAAGAATAAATGGGAAGTTATTCATCGTTTTCCTAGGACACTGATGATAAGCAATTATTCGATTCGTACACCCCGCGAAAAGGCCGCGAACCGTCAACCAGTTGGGCCCACGCGCTCTTATCCTACTTTTCTATTTCCATAGCACGTGACTTTGCTGACCTAACCAATTCCCCCAAATATTCGCGTTAGGACATTAAATGTGTAAAAATAAAAATTTTGTGAGAGAAAATAATATTTTAAAAAATTAATTGTAATTTTCTTTTCAAATTTGGACTCGTCTTCGTAAATTATTTTGGTATGTAATTATTGGGAGAATTAGAATTTTTGTCAAAAAAATTTAAAGTTTTAAGAATTAAAATACACAAACTAAACAAAGAGAAAAATTATATTTAGCATATATAAATAGTATAATTTTTTTACTGAAGGTGATTCAAATGAATCCTTTCGTCCTAATATGGCTCCATCATTGTATGTAACTAATTAGTTGGATGTATAATTGCTTAAGCCTCCATCCTACCTTGTCTTGCTCCTCTCTAAAATAAAAAAAGAAAAATATTAAAAATATTTTTAAATTTTATACGAATTATTAGTTTCATCTACAAATTATTGATGGTGTTAAAAAATTTTATCTATTAGTTCAATTTAAATACACCTCGCATCTTATAACAAGCGTGAAATGTTCCTCCTAAATTCTTATTAGGCTAAGGTGTGCTTTTAATATTTATGATAGTTTTTGGTGTATTTTAGTATAATTAGTCAAATATAATATTATTAACAGTTTGGTGATAAAACTAATAATTTATATTAAGTTTAAAGGTGTTTTAAATAGTTTTCTCAATAAAAAAAACTTGTTTTACTAACTAAAAATATCATCAAATTAAAAGAAATAAACGTTATAAAATTGTTTACTTTATTCCTACAAAGGAGGACACCTCAAAAGTAATGAATCATTTTCCATTAAAGTCTACAACAAATACCATAATTAGAAACATAATATACTAATAAAGAAAGTATAAAAATGTTATTTTTAATATGGAAATTGTGTAAGTATTGAATCATCTTGTTTGATATGTACAATGTAAATTGCTGATTCAGGAAATAAAAAATAGTTCTGTACTACTTTAGAACTTATGTGATAAAAGAAATTCTATTTATTGACTTTGACTTAATAAAGTGAATAGTTTTTTTCCTTTTTCTTTTTCTTTTCCTTTTTCTTTTTCTTTTTCTTTTTCTTTTTCTTTTTCTTTTTCTTTTTCTCTCATATGTTCTCATGTATCTAGCAGGAAGTTTCTTAAAACTTATCATGTAAGGACTACACTATATATTAGTATAAAAAATTCTAAAAAGTATAAAACAAATTACATTATTTTCCTTGTAGTTGCAAGTTTTTTGTTAGTATTATTTTTTAAATTCAGGATTTATATAAATGAAGGAGAATCTTTATAAAAAAGAAAAATTAAGTATTTATACGACTCGCTTAACGAAGAGAGTTTTGATAGTAAATAATTAATAATCCAATTATATAAAGAAAGTAATTATTATTTCTTTTTTTTATGAATAAGTTGATCAACCAATAAAACTTCTTAAATAAACTGTATTTACGATTGAAAAGAAAATACAGTACTCCCTTAATATACATGTATATATACAACGAATCATATCGACTTACGTTACAAGTATGAAATAATTTCCTTTAATCAAATTGTTGCTTTTTCCAAATAAAAAGAAATGGGATCTGTAGTTTTCTTCATTAATGCTTCTGACGTTGTAATAATTACTTATTGGGCCAAGGCCATCATTAGAATTCATATTGCACATCTTTCATTAGTTCTAGTGTATCAATTAATATGCTCATTTCTTGTCCATCTTTAATCGTGCAGTATTAACTCAGCGTATCTTTCAAAAAGTAATACTCCTACGCAAATAAAATAATAATTTTATTCGGTTCACTTTTTTTTCTCATCAATTATCTAAAACATAAATTTTTATTTTTGCTCGTTATTTTTCACAAATAAAAAAAATAATTATTTTTTCATATTTTTATCCTTGCATCAATTACTTGTTTCACAAATTATTTTTTCAAGACCTAATATAATACTATCTTTATTTTATATTAAGTGAATTGTTGAGTCATTTTAAAAAAATAAAAATAAAATTTAATTATATTTTTTTTATTTTTATCCTTTTTAAATTCTACACACTCATTTGATGTATCATTTATTTCTTCTATAAAACTCAACCTGACATAACTAATGAAGGTTAAAATTAAAAAAAGATTCATTACATCCTTTGAGAAGTGAACAATTCACTTATTTTGAAACATTAAAAAATCCCGAACAATTAATATAATATGAAATGGAGGGAGTAGGTCATAGGAGTATTGACTAACAACTATTTTTAATAGTATGTCGTTGTGGTGGTTCAACACCTCACCCCTTAAGCAAGATGTTGGGGGTTCAATCCCCACTTCTGGTGAATGAAAAAAACTCTGTGGCCAGTTCTCTATCACTTAATGCACTGATCATGGAATGGAGGATTAGTCTCACAACTGCCGACTGTGGGGATACCTTGAAAAACAAATAAAAAAATAATAGTATTAGTTAATAGAGATAGTGTGATAAACTAATCATGTTTATTATTATTATTTTAATGAGCATGATACGTTCAATATGATAAATAAAATAAAATGGAGAGAGTAATATCAATCATATAAGTTCTTTTGCAGCAAAGTTGTGTTTCTGAAAGAACATAACTAACAAGGATTATGATGAAGTAGTAAATATTCATTTATCCTTAATTATTGGTATGAATTCGAATTTAATCGTGCTTTCATGTAAGTACCGACTACCGACTGAAAAAATAAGAAGAAAAGAAAGTAAGCTTCCTTGCACTCATTTTCAAACGTTTGACAAAAAATCACGTGGATAAATAAATATATACTAGTTAATTAGTTAATATAATTATAATTTGAACTAATTATAGTTTGCAGCAAACACCTAGCTGTAATTACAATTTGAATTTTGTATAATTCGCTTGACTTATACAAACATTGTGCGTGAATCAAATTGTATACCAAAATATATAAACACTCACTGAATTGTATAGTGAATTATACAAACGTTGTGCTCAGATTGTACAATAAAATATACAAATGCTAACAACGAATCATGTAGTGAATCATACAAACATTGTGTAGCGAAATATACAATCAGTATACAAAAACTGCGAATTGTATAGCGAATTATATAAATGTATATAAATGCTATACAAATTATATAAATGTTGTTATAACTATAGTTATATGGTGTAATCACTCAAATAGTTATGAAGCATAATTAAGCTTTATATGTTTGTTATTTATGAAATTTACTCAGTCAAAAATCGACCCATTTTACTTTGTAGTTCAATTTTTTTTATGTGCGCGATTCCAATATAATTCCTTTTCTTGCTCTTTATTGGCCTGCTAGAAGTAGAATATGAAAGTGAAAAATAAGCTATTTATGACCAATGAGGGATTCACCCTTTTGAAATTGGTACACACTAGTTTCTTCCAACAGAAGTTTATTATCAATATTAGCAAATATTAACTTTTCAGCGTCAGAAATAGTAAAAGCATTTGGGAAAGTAGTAACTAGCCAGTGGCGGAGCCAACTAACCAGGGGGTTGATTCGAATTCTGTCTCATAAATAATTATATTATGATAAAAATAATTTATTTATATATATATAATATATGTTATACTCCTTTTAATTAGTTTGTATGTTCACTTCTTGAAATTCTAAACCCCTTAAAGAAAATATTAACTCGACCATTGTAACTAACTATTATTAAAGAAGTATAATCGTTGCACATGATATAAACAATCTTCATATTAGGGGTGTGTAAAAATTGAACCAACCGATGAACTGACCGACTAAAACGTTATTGGTTTATTGTTATTGGATTATTAGATTATCTGGTCGGTTCGATATTAGTTTTTACTATTGGGTTATTAGATAAATCCATAACTCAATAAGATTATAATAATTTACTATTTACTTCTTCATAAATATTAAATATTACTTAATAATTTATTAATAGTAATAGGACACTATAATAGTAATTTACCTACTTGGACTACTTGGTTTTAGCTTTAATTTTAGTTTGTAATTAACTAATTATAGTTTTTACAAGTTTGTAAACATAGTCTTTGTACTCCATATGCTTTTATTAATATAAATTTTCATTATCATTTTTATTGAGTAAATCAAAACCAAAACATTAGGAATTTAAAATCAATAAAATAAAAAATAATAATATATAAAATCAAATTGAACTGACTGATGTACACCCTTACTTCATTTGAGCATGAATCTTTTTTAGGAAATATAAAATGTTAGCCAAGTTTTCTTTTGAAAAAATATATATCTATATTATCCACAAAAATAAAGATTTTAATAAATAACCCGAAAGTACATTTTCATATATGAAATTTTGATTTCAAATCATTTGTTCAAATGTTGACTTGAAATTATAATCTCTAATCATATGTCCCAATGCATGCTAAATTCCTTTTGACTTTGACTTCTACTTCAACTCGAAATAATTGCCCAAATGCTTGCTATTGGCTGTGAGGGACCTTTGCTTTGTTTACCAAAAGAGAGGAAATAGCACACAAGGTTAAGACAAGAAAGTCATGGACTCTTAAAGGAATGAAACAAACACCCTTATGGTACTATTTGCTTTATCCTAAACAAGGTTCCTCCAATATTTTTCAGTCCAAAAGATGGTCCTTCCTGCTTTTATGAACTACATTTATACTCATTACTTTAGTTGGATTAAAAAAAAAAAAAAAAAAGAACCGGTATGCACTGTATTTTTTTCTCTTTTTTGGTTTCCTTTTGTTTTTGGTCGTTAGTCTGTCTTACTTTTAACTAAAACTTATTCAGAGGGTCTAATTAATGCCTGCAATGTATTCGAAAGACCCAGCAACATACTATTAAAAATAGTTGTTAGTCAATACTCCTATGACCTATCTCCTATTATTAAATAATTGATATCTTTTTCTTTTGCAAAACTAACATATCTTGTAATATGATATATCTTCATGAAGATTCTCACTGGAAGGTTTATTACTGATTCTAAGAGAAAATTTAGAAAACATACGGCCCCATTCTACAATAAGCCCAAATTGGTTGATGGGTTGATTCTCCTTCGAGGATTTTCGCATATAACCACTAAAAAATATCTTAATTGTACTTCATGATTATAGTTTGAATAATTACATTTTGTAACTATAGTTATAACAACATTTAAATGATTCGCTCAATATTTGTATACGTCTGTATAATTTACTATACAATTTATACATAACTTTTGTATAATTCGCAATGTTTGTATATTTTATCATAAAATTTGATTCATATATGGTTTTTGTACAATCGCACATGTTTGTATGAATTGCGAAAATTATATAAAAGTCAAATTATAATGACAACTAGATATTTTTGTTTTACAAGATGTTAAGCATATACACGCAGATTCATAAATTTTAGATTACGTGATTTACCAACTGTACCCTCTGCCAAAAAAGGAGCATAATGACCAAAAGAAACCACAAATCTAGCATATCATAGTCCAAACACTTGATTTAGATACATTACTAGCCAGAGCCTAGACAAAATTCATTTTAGCACCCCAGAAATTCCACCAAGTCATATATTTTGAGACAGGTTACAAAAATTGAAGCTATTACAGGTAGATGTTTGGAATGTCTTCCACCTTCATCGACATTTTAGTAAATTTAAGCAGCACACAGCTTTCCATCAGTTGCATAGTTCAACTGTCGTCACCATACAGCTTAAACCACCAGGAATTGGTGCAAATTGCCAATGTGATAATCGACTTGCTGCCTCAGTTCTGCTGGAAAGATCTATCTAATCTACACCAAATCTGATCTTCTTTGGTGCAGCCTGAATTGAACCCACCTGCAAATGACATTAACCAATGGATGTTATCATCTGATGGAGTGCGGCATCATTTCAGCTTAACCTGATGGAGTGCGGCATCATTTCAGCTTAACCTAAAAATTCTTTTCATAGTGTCCAAGGTGCAAGTCATTGGTCACTTCCCTAATTCTAGTTCTATCTAATATTTTGGAAGTAATTAGCATTCCTGTTCCACCTAAACAAATAGTCAAACACCACATTATTGTTCAACATCATAGCACAAGCCAAACATGCAACAATCCTGTTATTAACATCATCTACCGTAAATTATAGTTAATTAACAGTTAGATTAACCAAAATAGAAGGGTTTCTATACTCCAACTAGTAACCTGCAGCGATAAGGCTGTATTTGTGGTATCAGAAAGTTAGATTGAGGATAAAGAACGCCATATATGTCTTACCATTTCTGGGTAATCATAGTCAATTCCAGCTGCTTCAATCCTCTTTCGCCTCTTCTTGTTACGTTTTAATATTCCTTGAATCAACTTTCTGTGATCATCCAGTGTTCTTTCCTAGATGGTTATTTGCAATCAACAAGTTTATGTTTGCAAAGTCTAATCAGAGGTCATAATACTAAACGATTTACTGCATCTAACACAAAAGCCAAAATTTTTATAACCACTGAACCTTACCTTGTCCTGACGCTTCCTTTCAATTTTAACCCAATCCAAAGGTTTGTACCAGCGGTTCACACCTTTCCACCTATGTAGAATCAAAGTTGTTAACTACGAACACATAAAGAGACCCAAATTTGCATCTCAATGCTAAGAGAGCATCATAAACCTATGTCATTTACCTACCCACTAAACGATCAACTCCACTCCTTGCAAAGTTAAAAATTAATCAGGTCAATACAACAACGATATACCTAGTTACACAAACCGGAGTCTAAGGATGATAGCGTGTACGCAGACCTTACCCCTACCTTACAGGAAGAGAGACCGTTTCCAGTAGATCCTCGGTTTCAGTGAAAATAGCCCAACCCAATCCCCAAAAAGGAGCAAATTGGTAGGTCAATATATTCTTTAATCCAGTCCAAAAAAAAAGAAAAAAAGATCTAGTCTTTGATTAGTTATTCCAATTTGTAGTGACAAAAGACTACAATGTGCTGATCAACCTCCTATAAAAACAAGCTCCCAGACCACTGAACCCTCATCAACCCTCTAAAAAACAACCTAAACAGAAGAAAGAAAAAGATAGAACAAACCAAAAAAATTGACAATCTCCTAACACTTATACATTAAATAATAAAATTACCATTCCCAGCGTCAAATTGGAAAAAAGAGGTGAGTGGGGAAGGGGGTCCTTACAATCTTGGATGTACATGTTCAGGAGGAATAAGCTGAACTTGCAGTAAGTGCTCAAACAAGAGATAGTTATGCATAGTATCCGCAACAACTTTTGCAACCTGCAGTTACGCAAAAAGACAACCAGAAAATGGAAAGATAATGATCAGATGAAATTTTTTTTAAGCACATCTACAATATTACAAAGCCACTAGAAAAAGTAATACCTCAGGAGACTCAAATTCTATAAAGCCAAAATGCTTTGATTTTCCTGTCTGTTGAGGAAATGAAACCAGGATAAGCCAATGAACAAATAGAAAATTACCTCAAAAAAAAAATAATGGTAAATAAATCAGTAGATTATCATATGATGGGTAACTTAAGTGCAGTGCATGCCCATAAGAAAAGAACAATAAATTTGTCAATGGACTAAGCAATGAATTGAGTAGTTTGAAAAATAAAGTTGAAGCAAATGCAAACGAATCACATACTCCACTACATAATTATGGCCAACAATTTAATTTCTTTGCTAGACGAAAAGTACTTCATGAGGTTTAACAACAGGTATTATAATCAAGGTATTACCTTTATCCCCCCCAAAAAAATCAAGGTATTTCCAGGCAGATGTTAGCTTCACTGATCAGACTACTATTGTTTCTTCAAGATGAAAGATCTGTCAATACGCTCACGAAAGCAATACTAAGAAAAGGTGTACAGAGAACATAGTGGAACAGAGAATTGCTAGCTGAGCGAACAGAAGGAAGAATAAAAAAGAAGTCGGATGTCCAGCATGATTATGTCGAGAGTTGCATGACATTGAGAAAGTCTATTCCCCAGGTTGAGAGAAACAAGATTGCACTGTAAATTAGGACGGGGTGGAGAGATCTTTACTGTTTAAGAAGGATTCCAAAAATGTTAAGAGTTGTTCTGTTAGGGGTCGTTTGGTTTGAATATAAGTTATGATGGGATAAAATATATTGGGATTAGTAATGATGAGATAAATTATGTTGAGGTTACATTTTATTGAGTGTTTGGTTTGTTGGATAAATTTTAAGAATATTATGCTTGTTTACAAAAATACC
This sequence comes from Solanum sejunctum, assembly GCA_025642045.1. NCBI lineage: Eukaryota > Viridiplantae > Streptophyta > Magnoliopsida > Solanales > Solanaceae > Solanum > Solanum sejunctum. Next base: position 21,026,450 of record JAOTQJ010000096.1, on the reverse strand, counting down.
CTTCACTTTATTAGTTTTTAATGTATTTTCTTTGCTAACTTTAGTTATTCAATATACGTTTTTAAAATAAATCTCTCATCGTATTTAGCTTAAATATTTTTAGGTGTGCATTTCCATAATAATATCATATGCATTTAAAATGAATTTTGTTTTATTAAATTTAATTTACAAATAGAACTGGCATTTTTAAGTTTGTTAAAGTAAAAAAGGATTTATGAAAAATTAAAATATAAGAAAACATAATATTAGTGTGTAATTTGTTAATAGAAAAATATGAATTAGTATTATAAAAATGAGTGAAGATTTTGAATATTATTATATATTGTATTAAAAATAATATAAATATAAAAAATGAGGTATAAAAAGGGTGTAAAAGGATATTATTGTCATTGATTCTTCTTATCCCGGGATTAGTATGCCACCCATTAGAAGGGATAACTTATCCCTGTACTATTTATTAGTCCCGGGACAAGTTATCCCGCCTTTGTCAACCAAACAATCATTTCAGACCGACTAAATTTTTATCCCGGCATTATTTCTCCTCATTCTTAACACCAAACGACCCCTTAGGGTTAAAGAACCATTCTAGTTTGTTGATTGCTTAGAATTCTTCAAAATTACACAAAACAATAGGGAGACTACAACAACAAAATACCTAGTTAAATCCACAAGCAGGGTCTGGGGAGCGTAAAATGTACGCAAACCTTACCAGTTACCACTATCTCATAGAGATAGAGAGGTTGTTTCTGGAAGACCCTCATCTCAAAAAATCAGCCCCAAAAGCAAAACCATAGGGAGACTAACCAAAGAAAAACTAAAGGAGGCTTCCACCATGCAAGCAAGGTGATTTATAACTCAACTGGTTAAGATGTAATCCAGTAAACATCAGTGACCATCGTTTAAAAAATTAGTGGCACAGCGCCATTTAAGGAAAAATGAACAACAAATGGGCCAGCATAATAGGCTGTCTACTTTTTTAGTCTTTAGTTAGATGGATTACCAGAATAACTGACCGTAGGGTCTACCAGAAATAGCCTATTTACCCCCACAAAGATAGGAGTAAAGTCAGTGTACATCCTAACCTAACGAGACCCCACTCATGGAATTACACTGGGTATGTTGTTTATTGTTACTGCACCAAAACAGGATAAACAAACTGCAAAGGTTGTCCTTATTCCACGTAACGAGGATGGAAAACAAGAAGTGAACGTGACGTATTCTCCTCCCAACAAATCTCAAAAAGAAGTGTGGGATTAAAACTAAAGGATCCAGTAGCAGATCGAGATTGCGAGAAGGTATATTTTTCCTTTTAAATTTTGTTTTTGATGAGGCTTAGGACCCACACCTGTAATTCAACTTATAGGAGGCAAAAATAGAGAGAATCACATTAACACAAATATTTAGGGAGCAAATAATAACTGCTAGGGAATGCAACCATAAGTAAGGCAATAGCCAAATTACCAAGAATGGCATGATTTAGGGAACACATAAGGGTGGTCATGCATGGTCAGAGTAATCAAATAACAAAAACTGTTTGTATTTTCCCAGAAACTAGCTAAAAAAGAAAAGATGATTCATATGCTTACCAATGAAAGCACTATCATGGAAACAGATGTAAAACCTAATCATTGTGTGGAAAACAATTGTAGAATGATATTGCAGAAGAAGGGGAGAGGACTGGGATACAGGATGAACTAAAGAGATCGAACAGTAGTGTGAATTACAATAGGAGATACATTGTTGTTTGTTTTGTGGTTAAGACAAATTGGGTATTGCGTAACTTAGAAGAGTACCGTGGTAGGACCATGACTTTGTATGTAGGTCAATGCACACTTTAGTTGCACCCCTGGAACTATGTCTATGAAAATTATTCACATATATAAAAAGGAATTACTTGGATACCAAAATGAAGAAGCTGGAATATGGAAATATTTTTTGGCCAAAAGACCTTTCTATGTTTTGCCAAGATTTTCTCTCTTTTCTCAAGATTATTTTCATATTCAGTTGCCGAACAGACTATCATAAACAATTTCAAAATATATGTAGTTCTAAGTATTTGCTCAAACCCCTATTCCATTAACCATATTGGACTCTCAAGTTAGCAGCTATGTTAAATGCAAAACGATAAATAACCATAAAACATTAAGACAGTTGAAGAGCAAAGATGAAAGAAACCTTTAACCAAACATATGTACAATTGACCAACAATAATTAGACTCGAATATTAACCTTTTTATTCCTTGCAATTCTAAGCCTCTTGATTGTACCAAATTGCTTAAAGAAACCTGAAGACCACATTCAGAACATATCACATAATTACTAAATTTCATACTATTATACATAAGAAGAAAGCACCAAGTATCTGAACAGGCTCATCCTCAAACAAATCCAAAGAGAGAAACACTAACCTTCCATTTCATTCTCATAAAATCCATGCGGGATTCTCCCAATATATAACACTGTTGCTTTATTTTCTCTCACTTCAATCTTTGAAAGCTTCTGCGCTGGCCCACCTTCTAATGGCTATTTGTGTACAAGGACAAAAACAAGTCATTACAGCACACCAATTGCCATGGTGAATGTTACAGTAATGATTCTAGTGAAGACTAAAGCATCACAGACCAAACATAAAACTATACTTTCTGCGTTCCATTGTTACTTCTCTACCATTGAGACATCAGTTTATTCGTATATAACAAGCAAGTAGCAGAACTGGGGGAGTATATAATTCAAAAAAGCTTTAACACTAACGCATATACTACCACTAATTACTGATAAAGGAGACATTGCTTCAAGCCAAGGGGAAAAAACAGTAATCTAGAGAGTGAGATCACCATTAGATATAAGACATACATAATTTGAGGAATTTTCTTTCAATTTTCATTATATACATCTGCACAGTTCGCAGTGGATTGACTGCTTGCATGCTGGAGCCGTACGAACAAATAACGTACCAGAAAATCACGAGCTTCATCTTTAGAAGCTGAAGAAGCAGAAAAATCGCTTGCTCCCTTTTTCAATTTCTTTGCTATTTCTTTCTTCCTTGCTTTAACACCCATCTCTGCTTACATAATCATACTACATGTCAAGCACCTCGCACAGATAAAAATAGAAATATAGTAAAGAAAATTGAAACCCCCAAGAAAATTATTTGAGCTATAACCGTTATTGAATCACGCCGGAGAACGGTGGCGAAAAAGCCGATGAACTCACCGGAGCTGCCAAGAGCGAAGGAAGAAAAAGCTGGTTAGCAGATGCGCGGTAACTTAAACCCTAAACCCTGTGCTCGGATCCACTGGTTTTGTTTTCCGGGTCGAAGCACCCGCCCCGGTTTTGCAGGGCCGGTAGTTGTGACTTGTGAGACTATGGTAAGCCGTATAAAGTGAACATCCAATTAAGTTTGGAATTAAAAATGTATTTTGTTTGGTTGACATATATATTTGTGTAATTTACATAATTTTTTATAGTGAGTAGTAATTATATTACATAATTTTTATAGTGAGTAGTAATTATATTCATTCTTTTTTTTTAATTTCAAAAATCTCTTATTTTTGTTGACTTTTAAATATATAGCATATTTCCCGAATACACAAGTGCATGATAAATTAACTATAAGATTGTTGCATTAATTAAAAAAATAAAATACAAAATTTAACTAAAATTTCATAGTATGCGCTATCGTATAATTGAAACATTTAATCAACCCCGCTCGTCTCATAATAGCTTCAACAAATTTAAATTTGTTGTTGATGATGTTTGTTGTTTAAATTTCTTCAAACAACCTATCAACCAACCTTTCAATTTTGATTCAAAACTAAAGATATATCACATCACATGATTAAAACAAGACAATTTAATATAATTATAAATCAAAGTATATAACAAAATAATGAACATGATATATAACAATAAATTTATGTATCATGATATGTGATGTATTCATCCCAACTCAAAATAATGCATTTTCTAACTCATACCAAATACAATAACATGACATAATAAACTAGAAAATCTAACACAATTATGTATCAACTATATAACTATTGAAAACAATACAAAAGAGAAGAAAAAAAATTGTAAACTTGTATATTAGACACAAAACAATTAAAGTGATACATCCTTAAAAGATACACACTACAACAACAACAACATTACCCAAATGCCTCAAAGGCTCCCGCCCATTGCGGGGTAAGGGGGGATCGGGCGTATGCAGCCTGACCCCTATGTTTAAAAACATAGCGCGACTATTTTCGATTACCCATGATGAGCGTCGAAAGTTGTATTTACTAACTGTTACTTCACAATTGAAAGAAGCGCAGACAGTTTAAAGAGTCATTTTGCTTTATTCCATCATACCCAAAAACAAAAAATAGTGAATATTTGGCTCCGTCCAAGATTGATGGAAATTCTTAAAAGATACACACTGAATACAATAAAAGGGTTATGTATCAATAATATGATGCTACAATGTATACAGATACCATAGCATTCTAAGTCGAATGTATCCTGTGATAAATTTTACTGAATTTTGTAATACTTATAAATCAACCAAACAACACATGATTATGATACATACTACCTCATGATCACTAAAGTAGGGTTATACATTAAGCATGTGAGTTGAACATAATATGTTGAAAATTATAAACTGATAATGTGTCACAAGGTTGAAACGTTTGCACATTAAACATAGACTAATCAACTACATGCATTAACAAAATTCAAACTTTAGGTAGAGAGGATCGTATAGTTACAACTTTTGTCCCTTAAGGAGATTATTGTCCTTAAATTCGAACTTTAAGTAGGTTATTCTCCTTAAATTTCTAGCCGTAGTTTTAAGATGTTAGATTTGAGTAGTTAATTGTTGTTACTGCAAGTTTGGGAGATGTTCAAATTGCACATTTTTTCCATGATGCATTTCTCATTTGGTAAATAAAATGGGACAATTACAGTAGATGACCTTTTGGCCAAACCAATCGTCAAAAAATGATCATTCATTGTATAGGTATATATAGTCAGTGTATATTTTATATATAGTCAAGTTGTATATAGTTATTTTAGTGTATCATAATGTACATTAAGTGTATAACTTATGTATAAATAATATATATTATATAATCAATGTATATTTTCTATGATTTTCACCAAGCAATATTGCATTGATATAAACAAAATATGATTATATTTGTTGTGAACTAATTATTTTGTTGTATTTAATTGAGAAGGGAATGCTTCAAAGAATCCTTAAAAGTGGTGGATTTTAGGAGAACGAACCTTGCTTTACACTTACGTTGAACTTCCTTTTTGAGTTTCAATGGACCACCTTCACCTTTCACTTTCAAAGGATGGCTTCATTTCAACACATGCCATTTGACATATCTCCGTAATTAAAGAAGGAAACACCAAAGTTGGGTTATCTTGATGCAAGTACTCTTTGTCATTTTTAGATGTAATATATATATATATATATATCATGAAAATAATGATATTAATGAGGAAATAAAATTAGTGAAAGATAAGATTTTTCTTACCAAGATTTGTTTCTTGATTTATTTTTTAACTATGATTGAGAGACTTATTAAATTAATTTAATCTACACCTTTAAATTTGAAATATAACATATGTTACTCACCTAAATATATATTTGAGGAAATGGAGAGAAAGTGTAACGGAGAGGAGCCAAATCCAAGTATACAAGCTACACTACTAAAGCTCCAAAAGTTTGTTTAGAGATTGTGTTGATAAAATTTCTTATTGATCAATATGAATTGCATATGGGCCTATTCTTTTCTATGAATTACACTAAGTTGAATTGAATTAGATCAAGATACTAAGTAGATGGATTAATAATTAACCTAGGTTTGAATAAATTGTGTAAATTGTATTTTCAAGAGTTAATTTTATCACCCTAATATCCAACTTGTTATTAATTTTGGTGTAATGTCAATAGAGCACAGATAGCCTCTCTCTTTTTGGTTGTTAGGAATGAAATTACATTTCGATACAACTTTAATTTTATTCTACATTTTCAGAATACCTAAATAACATTTAACTATTGATCATAAATCTTACTCCTTCCGTCTCAAAATGATTAAATTTATAAAGTAATACACACATGTTAAAAAAATAGTCAAAGATAAAATTTATATCATACTTTTCATATTGCCCTTTATAAAATCATAATTATGTAGTGTAATTTATATTTTAAAAAATATAAAAATTTAATAAATAAAATGACAAATATGAAAAAAGTTAAAAACATTTACTTTGAAGTTTGAACAATTCAAATATTTTAAACTTTAAAAAAACTTCAAAAATTCAACTAATATATGACGAAAACAGTATTTTATTTAAAATAAAAATAAAATACTAACATAATACCTTACACTTCTGTCGGTTATTAACAGTGCAAGTGATCCTATCAAGACCATTTAACTAAAAAATTAAGTAGGTGTTCTTCGGATATTAAAAATGGAGAGAAGTATTAAAAATATTTTTAAATTTGTCATGAATTATTAGTTTCGTTTCTAAACTATTGATGGGTTTAAAAATACTCCTCAACTTGGTGAACGAAGCTTAAATACACCCTCGAACTTGGCATGAATTATTAGTTTCGTCCCTAAACTATTGATAGGCTTAAAAACACCCCCTCAACTTGGTGAAGTAAGCTTAAATACACCCTCAAACTTAGCAGAAATTATTAGTTTCATTCCTAAACTATCGATAGGCTTAAAAACACCCCTTCCTCCCTCCCCAACTTCATGTTTCTGTAACTTATTAAATTTTGATTTGATATTTTGTGGAGTTTCATTTGTTGCCATATTCTTACAATTTTAAATTTTTCTTACGAGATTGTCGTCCGACCATAAAATTTTAATGTTGTCGGAAGTCCACATTGAATCAAAATAATCATAACCAAAAAATAGGAAAAGAAAAAGAATCAAGCAATTAAAAATGAGAATGAAAAAAATAGATCTTGCTTTGAGGTCACCATTAATGAAGGAAATGTTAAATGACAAGAAGAATGATATTCTAGTAGTTTGGTAGTTAAAAGTTGCATGAAAAATTCTCTTTTTAAAAAAATAAAAAATAAAAAATTAACGCTAAAGTGGTCTTTTTTTAACCTTTCACGGGCTTTAAATAAATTATACTCACTTGTTATGTCACGTGGCATGAAAGGGGAGTATCTAAGCCCAGTTCGTCGAGTTGATGGGTGTTTTTAAGCCTAGTAATAGTTTAGGGAGGAAACTAATAATTTATATTAAGTTTAAAGGTGTATTTAAACTTAATTCACCAAGTTAGGGGGTGTTTTAAAACTTATCTATAGTTTAGTGACAAAACTAATAATTCGTGACAAGTTCAAAGATATTTTTAATGCTTCTCTCAAAATATTTTATGAACCATATATTATTGATGATTGATTAACAAAAAAATAGTACACATCAAAGCGAGTACATATATATTTCTTTGTGAATATTTTTTCCTCCAAATTTAAGAATAATGTAAAGCAATGATCCATGAGAAATCATGAGTATTTCTCAAATGCATGTAAGAAAACAAATTGAACTCCAACATCATTTCTGCTCCTTATCAACCATAGCTACTTGTTTTTTCCACCCGTTCCACTAAATTTAAATTTGAGTCAAAAAATTCTACTTTAAGGGATAAAATGCTCCCTAACAAAGGTGACTCCACACTCAAAGAGACACAAATTTAAAAACTCTGATTAACGATAAAAGAGTATATACCACAGCATCACAATTTGAGAAACTTATATCAAATTAAATATACATCAAAACAAATAAAACATAAAGTGTGACATCATATTTTTTTTTCTTAGTATAATTATTTGCTTAATAATTTATCGAACCAACTGATATAAAGTCGTGCCACATAAGGCCCACTAGCCAAGCAGACGTTCTGTATTTCCTGCTAAAAAAAATATATTTTCATATCTCAAATTGAAATTTCTAATTAAAATACAAAAGTCATATTCATTCCACTACTTATGCGGAGTATGTTTTATTTATATATAAAGTCAAAAGTAGTAGGTGTTCATCTATTTATTCCCTAATTAAATATCCAATGAATAATTTGTACAGTAAAATTTATCCTTCTGCTATCGTCTTCCTAATCAAGCTTATTATATTAAGTTTGTTTAGTGTCTTCATATTTTTATGTGATTTATAAGCTATTATATAAAAAATAAATATATTTAGTATGCATTCAAAATTAGCAAATACAAAATTTTTTGTAGTTTCAAAAAATAAATAAATTTATGTTCGTTTATATTATGAACTTTTATGATTTTTATATGCCACCTCCCTCATTTTTATCGTTCCACTGGTGACTATAAGTGAGTGTTTGGATTGACTTAGTTTAAGTAATTTTGATTTTTAAATTATTTTTTAATTTTGCAAGTGATTGAAAATAATAAAAAGTACTTGTAAACATATTTTTTAGGTTAAAAATTTTTTTCTAAAAAAAACTAAAAATCAAAATTAGAATATCACCAACTTATAACTTTTGACTTTTCATTCATAAGTCATTTTTAAAAGTTAATTCGAATTCCGAATACCCCCTAAATATCTATGATAACTAATGATGTATATGTTTTTATAAAGAATTAAAAAATAATATGTATTCACTTATTATATAATTGTTTATTCATACAAAAAATAATTAAATTGATTGAGCATGTGATTTCTATATTAAAAGTCTAAGGTTAAAATTCTTTATATATTTTTTTAATTGAGCTTATCATATAAAATTTGCTTAATGTGATTTATTGACTATTACACTAGAACGAATACACACCAACTTAAATTGTCATTGTATAAAATAAATTATAATATATCATTGGTTAGAGTAGACCTTGATTATTGCCCACTATTTATTTTTTTTCGAAAAATAAAAAAGAAAGTTTGGTGCATTTACTTTGAAAATTAAAATCCTCCTATACAAAAATAGCTAACACTATTATATTTGTTTATACAGTGGAGCACACCCATTTTTGATATGAAGTTTTGCTTCTCAATCTACATCACTAATACCAACTACTCTAAAGAGAAAATACTTTTAAAAATTACAAAATAAGAAAGGTATTAACCATATATATTGAAAAAGATTATAAACAATGCTGATACTATTTTCACATATATAATTAAATACAAAGCATAAACATTATATTAAAATCTCATCCTTATCTTTTTTTTGGACAATGTCTCTTTCAGAGATATATATTTATTTGGGATTTAAACCTTTTTTTTAATATAACAACAATATTATCCTGATGCCTCAAAGACTTCTGTTCATTGCGGGGTAAGGGGGACTGGATGTACGAAATCTGACTCCTATATTTAAAAATATAGCGCGATTATTTCTGGATGACCCATGATGAGTGTCGAAAGTTGCATTGACTAACTGATACTTCACAATTGAAAGAAGCGCAGACAGTTTAAAGAGTCATTTTATTTTATTCCATTATACCCCAAAGCCAAAAAATAATGAATCTTTGACTTCATTCGAGATTGATGAAAAATTAAACCTTTTTTTAATAAAAAAATAAAATTTAGAAAGTAAAAAAATAAATAAAAGTTGCAATGCCTGGATTTAAAATTGAAGATATCCTTCTAATTATACGACGTCTTATCTGAAATTAGGTGATTACCTGCAAATTAACTCCAGAAGTTGTAGCTCTTATAACTTCGATAGTCAAAGTTATTCAAGAACTGAAAATATATGTGGAAAAACGATTTAAAAGCAAGTGGTCACATTTCCATAATTAATTAAGACAAATTTGATAATGTCAAAACTTAACTTAGCAATTTGAAATATATGAAATCTTCAAATTGCCAATTTTTCTTAAGTACATAAACGTACTGTGCTAGCTAAAAAGAAAAAAGAAAAAAAAAGAAGAAGAAATTACCTTACTAGTATGATTACAGTATTCGTATATAAAAAAATATTCTTCCCTTCCCATACAGCTTTTCTTTTTAGTCCGTTTCAAAAAAAATATTATTTTACTATAATAAAAATAATTTAGCTTTAAAATTTTCATTTTGCTCTTAATGAAATGATTTAGAATCACACAATGATCTAAGAATTATTTTGTATCACAAAATATAATTTTTTAAAATATCATATCAAATCAAACAATGTTAATCAAACGAATAAAAGAACAAGAAGAAATCAAAGTCAATACAGAGATAAACCTACTGCTTAATTATTCTTTCCAATAAACAGATAACCTAATAATCAAATGTAATTTAAGTTGAGTCTCACGGAATAAAAGACCGTAAATATTCCCGGGCGAAATGTGATTAATATGTACACTTCACCACGTCGGAATAAACAAAGGGGTCTTACATATGCCGTTCGAAGTAGAAGACCGACGAATAAATAAATAAAAAGTTTGAATAATAAAAGAATACGATGCAATGAACGAAGTTATTTTTTTTTAATCAGAAATTCCAAATTCGAACTCTTAATAAGAAAAGTCTTTAATAATAAGTATTTTTCTCTGTATAAAATTATATTCTATATAAATTCAAAATAATTAAATTTTAATATAAATATTAAATATCGAACGAGAAACTGAAAAAAATAAAAGCCTGAAGTTCTGTGACTATATCAATATATTAGTTAGCAAAAGAACATATACTAATACAGAAATGGTTTTAATATTCTATGTTTATTATGTGTTTTGGCCTGTGTATGCGGCCGCTTCCCAAGTCTTTGTTCATTCATTGACTTTTCATAAAAATAAGAGAAAACAATTATGATGAATTAGGTTTTAGGTCTAATTTATACTCAAAAATTAGTTTAAAGAGAGGAGGATTGCCTGGAGTTCACCCATCTCATTAACCACCAATGTGGGACTTGACTCCAACTAGTGCTTAGTTTGGGTGAGATGAATTAGGTTTTAAGCCTAACTCACGCCTCAAAAGCTAGCTCAAAGGGAGGAGAATTGTCTAAGCCTTAGAAGGAGTCTACCCATCTCATTTACTATCAATGTGAGACTTTTTGTCTCAACACCCCATCTCACGCCCAGTGTTTAGCATCTGGTGTGTACGCTCATGGTGCATAGATAATTTTTTCGGGGGCCTAACATTGGTGAGACGAGTCCCGCTCTGATACCATGATGAATTAGATTTTAAGTCTAACTCACACCTCAAAAGTTAGCTCAAAGGGAGGAGGATTGCCTAATAAGGAGTCCGTCCACCCATCTCATTAACCACTAATATAAAACTTTTTTGTATCAACACCAATGTGAGACTTTTTTATCTCAACAAATTATCTGTGCCTTAAAAATATTTAATTATATTGAGCAACTTTAATATGTATCAGGTTAATGTACGTGTACACTTATACCACATTTTACTTTTTTCTTTTTCTATTTTTTAATAATAAAATTTACTAAATGTCCTACACATAATATGTGTGATGCCACGTCTCGATTCTTTTCACATCGAGTATTATATGGACCATTTATATCACGGGTAGGGTTATTTACAACTTTGCTAACCACCAATTTTCTTCGAGAAAACAATTAGGTGCATTAATTTGCTTGGAAATTTTTTAGATAAGGACGCCATAGTAATTGCAAGAATGACACCTACCACACCATTTTTAATCCACCGTAGTGGGAGATCACTTCATTTGACATGAAATTTTTGCTTTTTAATCTATCGTTTCTATCTCATATTCATTTTTTTCTTTTATAACTATTTTGAAACTTTGACTAATCAAAATCATGACAGCAAGATCTATTACAAGAAAATGAAACTTCATAATAAAAAAATTAAATATAACTTGCATAAATTTCACAATAGTAAAAATTAATTATATTTTTTTTAATTATAAAAATTTCTTAAAATTTGTAAAATTTAGAATATATTATTGAACGTTTGAAAATATCAACAAACATCTGAATATATAGCAGAAAAATGTATGTAAAATGATATTTATATATCTGAGAGGGAAAGATGTATTCAAGATGATACTTATATATGCAAGAGGGGATGGATATATCAAAGAAGAAAGGGATACATATGAGAGGGAGTTAGGAATGTATCAAAGAGAGCAGAGGTGTATTTGAGAATGAATTTGTTGTTTTTTTTTAAATAATAAAAAATTTTAAAAATTATAATAAAATAAGATGTGTTTTTGAATAACTTTTCTAAAAATTAATCTATTTTTTGAATTCAACCCGAGATCATTAATTCCACCAAAGCTCAATGGTATATACACGAACTACGTACTATAGTGTGAATATTGGCGTAGTAAAAAGTAGTATTACTAGAACATAGAAATTATGAAAGCAAATCTCATGTATACGAAGTTTTTAGACAAGAGCTTAGCTTATAAATTAAAATTTGCACTATCAATATAATTTTATCTGCTAACAGTTTGTAATGCAAATAAAATTGGTGTTCTTTTGCTTGCAGAGCAATATGTGGATTTAAAATGGAAAAATTATATTATGGAGGAAACATATACTATTATTTGGAATATTTAGCTATAGTTTAAAATTATTATTGTTCATAGCTATATCATTAATTTTATAGAAAATTTTTTAATCTCTCTCTTTCTCTCTCCTGATTTCAAATCAAATCGATTATATTTTTATTTTCTACCCAAAATTGATTTCAATTAAGTTATCTTTTCATACTCTCTCTCCTGATTTCAAATTAAATCAATTATATTTTTATTTTCTATCCAAAATTGATTTCAATTAAGTTATCTTTTCATACTCTCTCTCTACTGATTTCAAATCAAATCAATTATACTTTCATTTTTTATTCAAAATTGATTTCAATTAAATTATTTTTTCATACTGCGATAATTTGTCATAGAAGATTCTAGCTTACTGGCTCTGATTTGAATATTTTTTTAATTTTTTTTGTATTTTATTGATATTTCTATAGTTATGTATGAAAAATATTCAATGTATTCAATTGTATTGTTTTTTGTTATATATTTGTATTCATGTGATTTTTTAATTGAAAGGTAAGTATCAAATATACTTTAACATTTATAAGGCCCTTAAATAGTTAGATGTATGTATTTGCATCAATTTTTGTATTTTATATATGTAGTATATGCTTTCATATAACTTTTGAATTGAATGATAAGTACTAAATACATTCTATGTAGGTTTACTTTTCAATAGTTAGAATTTTTGCATTTGCATGTATTTGAAATTCACTGTTAGATAATTATATCCATATACATTTTGTATTTAAATATACAAAGGAACATGATATATTTCATGAAAAAAGTGAATATAACAACATGCTTGAATCAAATGAAAATAATTAAATCATACATAAATCGATATAACATGAGATTTCAATGCATTAGATATATAAAAAAAATGATAATTTTTGCGAATAAAAATAAAATACAACTTGCTTGAATAAAATAAAAATAATTAAATATAAAATTTAGCCTTAAAATTTAAATTGTATAATAATATACAATAATAATTTTACCTTGTATACAATATATACAAAAATAAATAGTAATTTTAGATAGTTGTTTATTTAATAATAATAATAATAATAATAATAATAATGAAATGTTTGATAATTTAAATTGCCATGATTTAAGATACTGCCATTTTAAAAGTGAATTCTACCTTTTCTCAGACATAACGTAAGATTATGCTAGTATATAAATAAAATAAATTTAAAATACATAAAATTGTTTCTATAATAAATATAGCTATATAAAATAATAATTATTATTATAATTAAAAAGATATTATAATATCTAAAATATAGTCATTTATGTAACTTATTCATTCAAAATTGAAGACGTGAACGCATCTTTTTGATGGAAATTCCAAATATTCCAATTTATTTTCTTGGAATTGACGGACAAAGTCTTATTCTAAGCAGTACACGTCTTTTTCCACACCCAACCACAAGTCTAATAAGTCCAACCAAATTTAAGTGACAGTTTTTTTTTTTTTGGATATTTCGTTTTCTACCTAGGTATTTATTGTCTTCACCTAATAATGTTAACACGATTTCGATTATCAAAAATCAATCTAGAATTCAAGTACATGTGGACTAAATGGAGCTAGAAGAGAAAGAAAACTGAGTCACGGACAGAGGAAATATGAAACAAATTTAAGTTATATATATTGATAATATATTATTTTTATTATTATTTTTTATATATACTTTTTTTTAAAATTTGGGGAGGATATATTTAAGTTAATCATCTTTTGAAAATAACTTTTTTTTTTATCTATGTGAGATAATGAAAAGATTTGTGTATATTCTGTCCTCTCTAAATTTTTCACTGAAATTTGTTGTGTTGTCGTTATACACCGACAATATACAAATTTCTTAATCTTGGGGAGGAATTACATTAGAGCAAGGGGTTCATTCATTTTTCCTTAATGAAAAATTATATTGTATATATATAAAATTAAAATTATTTTTATATGTATATATAAAGATGTTAAAGTTGTTTAACTTATTCATGACCATTAATTAGTCTAAATGTGCTTTTCAAGTGTGTTGAGAATTTTTTGAAAATAATTTTTTTATAAAAATAATATATGCACACTGTACTTTTTTTTTCCTTCAAATTGATAAAGTAATTTGATAAAACCAATACTATACAAATTAAACAATAATTCTAAGTGTAAACATGTCAACATTTTCAAGATAGTTCATCTAGAGAATCTAAGATTAAAAAATTGCAAAGGAAAGATAGAAAATTGGTCATCATTATAACCCGTGAAAGTGCAAAAATGGTGTTGAAAATTCTTTAGCGTCCTCTTATAAAAGTTATTTAAAGTAATCCAAGATGTGAAAATAAAATCTCATTTTTTTAAATTAAATATTATAACCTTATTCAATTACTCTTTAGTTCTTTAAGATATGGACATCTGGCCACTCAGGTTTCACTTACCATACTAGCTGCCCTTAAAAGACCGGAAAAGTAGAGTTTTCATCAGTAGTGGCTAGAAAGTCAAGACTCAAGTTAACACACGAACGTAGATGTTATTATCACACACGTTTAGATGTCCATCATAATATTAGAGTCAAAATTTTTATTAAAAAAGTTTTAAATTTAAAAAAGTAAATAAATAAATTAATGAAAGAGAGATTAATATGTATTGTATAGATATAAATTTTTTTCTAATTATATATAAATAATATAATTTCTATCAAAAGAAGTTCGAATAGACCCTTTAAAATAATATAGCTCTGCCCCTGATACCATTATAATTTTTTTTCCTATCAAATTGTCAATACTCGCTTTGAAACTCAATTGATAAGCACTTTACTTAAATACAACTTCCTTCCTTTTTTTAAAAAAAAGAAGACATACTTTTCTTTTTTTATTTATTTAAAAAATAATCAATTTCTTTTTTTAGCAAAAACTTTAATTTGAACTTTTTACATATCATGTTTAAAATCACAACAATAAAAACATTTTGGTACGTTTTACATAACTTTAGTTTAGGATTACAAAATTGAAAAATATTTTTTATTTATTTATGTCAAGTCAAGTTAGACCATTCTTTTTTAAATAAAGTGAGTATAATTTATTCTGTAATATTATAATCTTGATAAAAATTTATCTTAATCTGAAAACACATATTTATGTTAGAACATCTCATCAAACTTTATATCAAATTAAATAATATTATATAAATTATGACAGAAAAAGTAATAATTAATCTACAATAACGTTAATTTACTCGAGGGCACCTCATATCCAACATTAAAGATGAATATCTTGTCCAATGCATTATGAATCAAAACTCGTCAAAGGATTGAGGACACACGCGCTATCTTATAGATATATTGAAGGTTGAAAATCTTTATCCTATTCCTAAGCATATAGATATATATATTTTTTTGGTTAGGAAAAATAGGTAAGATGGAGCAAAGTACGAAAAAAAAAATTAATCCACAGTGATTTAAAAATTATGAACTTGTCAATGAATTGTTCGTCTAACAAGAAGGTTTGGTATCACATGACTATCAGTACTGAAGTACATCACAAGGTTGGCAAGAGGCCATTGTAATTTAATTAGTAAAAATTAACACCACTTTGATCAAAGTCAGCCCAAAAGTTGTCTGTGAAGCATCTTCAAGAGCTACGAATTAATTAACTGGCTAATTAATTAAAATTTAAGTACTTTAACATTAATTATATCTAATATCTATATCTATATTATATCTAAATTTAAGTACTTTAACATTAATTATATCTAATATCTATATCTATATTATATTATGTTAAAAAGCATAAAGACTAAATGTTGTTTGAACTTTTTGTCCTTAATTAAAAATCTTTTCTTTAGATAAAATTATTTTTTTATTATTTTTTTAAATTATTATTTAATTATATTTAAAATATAAGGAAAAAAGTGATAAAATTAATAAAGACTTCTAGTCATACTTCTATTTCTTCCTTATTTGAATCAACAAAATACCCTATATTACTAAGAAAAATTTTAATTTATCATGAGTTCTAATTAGTGATGTAATCTCTCTGACCTTTATAAATAAATAATTTATTAAAATTATTAAATTATTTACTTTTTATAAGTTCATAATTAAATTTAATTTTTGTCTATGTTGTTATGAAACAAGACTAGTTAATTGAATGATATAATATACTCACTATTTGTCCTTTGAACACCCCCCTCCACCCCCCACCCCCCCCGCATGCGCTTCTTCTACTAGTTTTTGTTGCCATGAATACTGTAGCATTTTTTTCCTTATGTAACATAAACGCGTCTAACTAGCCAATTGTAGGACCATTTTTGCATGATTATATACTTATAAAAACCCAACTCATGCCTCTACCATAAGACGAGCTTAATTATCCATTCTCTTCTCTCTATCTACTTAACCAAGCATCAAAGAATAAGAGAACCATGAAGGTCAAAATAGAAAGTTCAAAAATCATTAAGCCTTTCTATGAAAACAACATTATTCCTCCTCCTACTAAAACCTCTATTCCCCTTAGTGTCTTTGATAAGGTCACTTATGAAGCCCAAATTGCTGTTATCTATGCCTATCGCCCTCCCACCCCACCAAACGCCACCATTCAATTGGGGCTTCAAAAGGCGCTAGCGATTTATAGGGAGTGGGCAGGGCGATTAGGTAAAGACAAAGATGAAAATCCAGTAATTTTGCTCAACGATGAGGGTGTTCGATTCGTTGAGGCATCAGCCAATAGCACCCTTGATAAACTAATGCCCTTTAAGCCTTCGGCTTCTTTACTTAACCTTCATCCTAGCTTGAGTAATGTGGTCGAATTGGTGCAAGTTCAAGTCACGAGATTTACTTGTGGCTCCTTGGTGGTTGGTTTCACCGCGCACCATACTGTGGCAGATGGCCATTCCACTAGCAACTTTTTAGTTTCATGGGGTCAAGCCTGTCGAGGACTTGACATTAATCCACTTCCTTTACATGATCGTACAATTTTCCACCCTCGAAACCCTCCTCTCATTGAGTATGAGCATAAAGGGGCGGAGTTTATGTCAAAATTAGTCAAAAAGGAAAATTCGGTCAATGAAAATACTCATGATGTAACGGAAGATATTGTGGTGCACAAAGTCCATTTCACCGTAGAGTTTCTAGCGAAACTCAAGGCGAAAGCGTCTTCCCTGAACCACAACAATAATAAACCTTATAGCACATTCGAGAGCCTTGTTGCACATTTATGGAGGGCCATCACTAAAGCTCGAGGACTAAGTGGCTTCGAGACCACTCATATAAGAATCTCAGTCAATGGTAGAACGAGGTTGAACCCCAGAGTACCTAATGAATACTTTGGTAACTTAGTACTTTGGGCATTCCCAACATCAAAAGTGAAGGACCTTCTAAGAGAACCTCTTCCTTATGCAACGAAGCTCATTCATGACGCGGTTATAAAAGTAAACAACAACTATTTCAGATCGTTCATCGACTTTGCTAATCACAAATTAGAAGAAGATCTCATCCCAACAGCAGACATGAACAAGCACATATTATGTCCTAATCTCGAAGTTGATAGTTGGTTAAGGTTCCCATTCTACGACTTAGATTTTGGAACGGGATGTCCGTACATGTTCATGCCTTCATATTTCCCAACAGAAGGCATGATGTTTCTTCTACCATCATTCATTGGAGATGGAAGCATTGATGTTTTCATTCCTTTGTTTCAAGACAACTTGCCCACCTTCAAGAAAATAATCTATTCTTTGGACTTGCTGGAGAATTAGTTACCAACTACTAGAACATCACTTCAATGATATCAATCCTCAACTATGTGAAAATATGAGAATTCATTTTCAAATTCCATTTTGTGTTTTAAAATTTTTAATTTACTTCCTCCTCATTGCTAAGTGCAAGGAAGGATGGGAATTATATATCTATATGTATTGTATCTATAAAATTGTCAATGACTTTCTATTCTAGTTATTTTTTCATATCTAGTATTTTCTACTTTTAGGCTAAGTTTTTTGAGCTGAGGGTCTTTCAGAAACAACATCTGTATCTCTATAAGTTAGTGATAAAGTTTGCGTATATTTTACTCTCCCTAAATCCCACTGTGAAATTTTACTAAATATATTATTGTTGCTATGTATATTGCTAAATAATTGAAGAGATCGTAAATTTTATATTATCTCTAGCTATCCAACTTTCTTCCAATGAATTTAATCTTTATGCAACAATAATAACTTAAAACTAGACGTGGAGCCATAACGCAAATTTTGAACCACCTAAATTACTGAATCAATTTCTAGTCTTGTGTTTAAGGTATATATATATATATATATAAAGAGAAATCATATATATGTATACAATGTAACTTTTTAGCGAGGGGATTTGGGAGAACACTCATGCGGCTCACTAGATCCACCTTTGAGTAGAAAAGTTATTTTTGACAGATCAAAGAGAAGACAAGTAATAGTTCATTTTTGTTCCAAACGTCTCTATTTATATCAACATAATTGCGATAGAGCTATAATTAATCACTCGTTTATCTAATTTTAATTGCAAAAGTATTTCGAATATGGAGTGGTATTGTAAGAGGAACACTTTACCCCTCAGTTTGAAACTTTTTAACATGAATTCAAATTTAATCGGAGTCTATAATAGATATTGAAAATCGAGAGAGAAAAAAAAAACAAAGAACAAGTCTGATCTCTAACTACTCTTTTGTCCTTTTATATTATTCAAGTTAAGGAGATATTGATCGGAGTACTAAATTTTATGATTTGGTAAAAGCTGAAACTTGTCACCTATCTTTAATGCATAATAAATTTATATACCTAACTTGGCGGGGACCGTGTGGTCGTGTTCCACATTATGCTTAGTTTGGCCATTTTATGAATATTTTTGTCACCTAAAATTAGTAAATTGACGTGGTGGAGCTATAATATTACATACGAATTTGATTGAAATTAATAATTTCTATTTAAATATTATATTTGTATATGACTTAAATAATTAATGTGAATGTTAGTTATGAAATTTATTTTTGGTATTTTTGAGAAACATGTTCTAACTATTTAAAAAAAATTTGATTGAATCAGAAAAAAAAATTGATATTCTCTTCATCCATACCGAATACACCTATAGTACCATTAATGTATATGGTACAGTGGATGAGACTGCTCTTCTCTTAATTAGAGATTTGGAGTTCGACTCCTGAAAATGAAAAAATTCTTTATAGGGAGTGATTCTCAAATGGACCCTATGCGGCACAAATTCGAATGCAACGAACACCTGGTGAAAAAAAAAATACGCCCATAGTAATCTGACATGTTTGTACTACCTCATTTAATCTGCTTTCTTAAAATGAGAAAAAGAAATTGCTATCTATTTTATAGCGAATAATTTCTGCTAGCTGTGGCAAAATTAATATAATTAATACATCTTTTAAAAATTATTGGTGTCGGTCCATTTTAATTATGGAACATCGCAGTCAAACTATGCTGTTGAAGAGATTAACTAACTCAAATTATGGATTATTAAAATTGTCAGCTAGCTATTAGCTAATTTAAGACAAAAATAGGCATGGCTTAAATAAGTCATCCTAAATTATATTTTGGTTCCTATCTGTTAATTTGACATTATTAGGTTTTTATAGATGGGAAATTAAGAATTTGGTAAGGTTCTAACTACTTCAAGATGCTCTTCAATAATCTATTTTACATACTCTAATAATTTATTATACTTGCATTATTTTGTTTCAAAGATTACTGAGATTTGGCTTTAGAATAGTAGGATTTGTTGGGATGTAGTTGGCTAATCACATGCTAATTAGTTCAAATTTCAAGATCTCTAATTGTGTATATTTCTCCTGAAATTTAGGGGAATTTTACTAATGGATAAGCTGGAAGTATAAGTATGACACCTCATCTCATACATCATTTTATTCAACTTTTGTTCATAATAATTCATGTGGAGACGAAAAAATATATATTGTTATAACCATATTTTATTTATGGTGAATGTCTATTTATATAGATTTTTTTAGGAATTAGGAATCCTATTTAAATACCAATTCAGTTTCTTACTTGGAGACCAAGTCAATTTTTTCCTAAGGGTTTCCTTCATTGTAGTAGAGATCTGCACATCTGAATATTATTCAAGAACAAATAAGAAATCTTCTCTCTTTTCCCCTACCTTATTTTTTGTATTATTTTATACAGTTTCATAACACGTTATTAGCACGACACTCTACGGTCTTAAAAAAGTAAAAGTGAAGGGTAAGTTTCAATACTGAGGTATTATTTATTTTATTTTTTGTTTATTGATTGATATGACTAACCTTTTGAAATTTGAGTTCGTTGCCTTCATAATTTTGGTAATAACTACCCTTCATGGGTGTTGGATGCTAGATGTCTTGGACACATCATTAAAGAAGAAAATAAAGCATCAAAATAAAACTGTGCTAAAGCAATGATATTCTTGCATCATCGTGTTGATGAAATTTAAAAATATGAATATCTCACAGTGAATGATCCACTTGTCTTGTGGAAAAGCCAAAAAGAAAAATATGATCATTTGAAAATGTTCATACATCTAAAGGTATGATAATAAGATGTTGAGTTCAAGCTCCATCAATTTATAGTGTAAGACACTTTTATATGGATAAGACGTTGGATTCAAGTCCCAATGCACCATATTAATGATATAATGATGACTAAAGCAAAATTATGTGCTTTTTGTGAAAAATCATAAAATATGTTCTATTAAAATGCTCCATTCTCTAAAGTGAATGTGATAGCAGTGCATAATGTCTGAAAGAAGACAAGTGATTGAATAATACACGTGAACATGGAATGATGTACTAAGCTATCATAAATTGATATGTTGAGATGATTGTGTACCATTATTGAAGAATGAGAAGTTTTTGATAAATATTACAGATACAAATCCATTCTCTGAAATGAATGTGATAGTATTCAATAAAATTTCTCAATATGAATGTGTACTTTATTGTGATAGTGTTGACACCCAATTTTTACCCCCCACAATGTCAAATTAATCGTCAAACTTTATTTTTGTCTTAACGATTTTTAAATGATTATTTTCAAAAAAAATTAAAAAATTATTAAAACCACGCGCCCCCAATTCCACTTATCATCTCCTTCTTCTTCATTTTTTCCATTTTTCATCCAGAAAAAAAAAACTAAAAATCGCCGCCGCCGCCTCCATTCCTGTCACCTCCGAACCGTCGCCGCCGCAAACCCTTCTCCCTCACTCGTTCCTTCTTCTTCTCCTTTTCCCTGTTTTTTCCTCAACCTCAAAGCCAAAACTGGCAAAGCCCAGACCCGACCAACGTTGTTTGTCTCTGACAAATAACGTTCAGATCGCACCCACGACTCCTCTGTCAAAGCTGACACCGCACCACCTCACGCGTACCTGCAAAATCAAGAAGTCCATACTCCCCTGTCGAATAGAGCCGTTGCTCTGTTTTCGCCCATATAATCAGTTTTTCGGATTGAAATTAAGGGGGGACAGAAAAACGGGAATTAGAAGAGATAGTCAGCAATCAATAGTGAAGAATCTTATCAACATTCAATTGATTCCAGGTCGATTTTAGCTGAAAGCTCTAATCAGTTCCTCCAGCTTCTATTTCGGTGGTATCGAAGCTTCGTCGAACTCGTCGTCCCAGTTCGCTGCCCCCAAAAAGGTAACGCCTTTGTTTCGCTTATTTCATTTCTATTTAAGTGTCATATGTTGTGAAAATCTGAGAGATATTGAAGTTGTCCTATTTACATTTTGTTAGTCTTGATTGGAAAATGCCATGTTATGATAAGTGAATGTTGTGGTGTCATTGTTGTTTGGTCCTTAAGACGTTTCTGGGACTGTGCTATGATGCTGACGCTCTTAGTATTGTAATGTTGTTGTGTTCATCGAAATGATTTACCGTTGGCTGTTAAATATTGTGATGTTACTATGTTTGTCAATATGCTTTTGTGAAGTAACATGGTAATCTTTGAGCTATAAAGGTCCTGCTTCAATACTGATTTCCCGCTTTTCTTCAAAATTTTGTCGTGTTTGGTCGAGTTCAAGCCTTTAGTTAATAATGCATCAAGACAGGTCATTTCATTATCTCATGTTGTTGGAAACTATATTTTGACGCTAGTTAAATTTTTGCTTAAAATGGTTTCAAATGGTAGGCCTAGATTAAGGAATATGTACTTATGGTGCTGTATGTTGTCTGAAGAGGTCGCTGCCGTTACCTCTGTTTTATTGTTGCTTAGTTCTGCTTAAGGCCTGAGTTCTTTGATCACAAATCTTCTTGTACATTACTTGAAAGTTATTAAAAGTTGCTGGAGACATGTTTTTTTTCTGTTTATTTGTATCGTTTTGTGTCTGTCTAGGATACTCTAAATAGTGTGTGAGTCTTGATCTATGTTCACCTTAGCATGAGCTAAAGCATTCCTCTTGATTACTCTGGATTTCTAGCTGGACTCTTAGGCTAGTTTCCTTCTCTATTTTGCCCTAAATGTGCTTACCTGCTTCAAGTATTATAAATTGCAACTTCTTGATTCTTTTTAGTTTCAACTTGTCTATTGATTTCTAAAGTTTAGCATGTTATACTTGAAATGTTGGGATCACTGTTAACTTATTGATAGTTCTTCACCATATTTGTGCTTTGCCTTACTTAGACAAATGTAAAAATTGGGTTGTTGTTAAGTTGATGAACTTATGAAGTTGAATACTCGCTGCAGATTATGTTTTGATCCCAATTTAGTATGAAAAACAGTCCAGCGTTGGAGATCCGTGAGAATAGTTAAAGTCTTATGACCATCTTTGCTCTGTCTTAAATGTTGTTCCAATCCGTATCTAACTTGGCATGCTAAGGATGTTTCATATATTTTTCTTTATTCTGTTCTTATAAATATGGTTGGATTGGGACAGCGTCATTCAGTTTGGTCAAGTTTAGAAGTTTCATTCTTCCTTAATTACTTGCTTTAATTCCTATGGGATTCCTTTGGCAGGCTATTTCTAATCCTTATTTTTCTTTTCTTTGCATGAACATTGCCTGGATCCATATGGATTTTTCCCTCTATGCATTTCAATGGGCCGTGGAGGCCCAATCAAGTTTTGTTTTCCTCGAGTCAACCTAGTAGAAAGAAGTCGAGCGACCAATGTGGAAGGCCCCAAAAATTCAACAAAGTCGCAACGAGATAAAGGCCCAAGATCACTTCAACTCCTCCCTTTTATTTGTTTATGTATCTGTGCTTGTTTGAATGCTAACATTTGTTTATTGTTGGTTTCAATCTAATTAAATTCCTAGTGAGTCAAATTGTTACTTTCATTTTTATTTTTGAGAAAGTGCTTTTCTTTAAAAATAAAAAATATATAAGTAGGGAAATATATAAAAAATAAAAAATAAAAATGTTATTTCATCATTTCAGTTTAGTTTTCAAATTTTGGTCAATTTTTCAAAGTTTAGT
>JAOTQJ010000096.1:20984937-21002403 GCA_025642045.1 Solanum sejunctum | reverse complement strand
GACCCATGAGGAGCGTCGAAAGTTGCATTGACTAACTGCTACTTCACAAATGAAAGAAGCTCAGACAGTTTAAAGAGTCATTTTGCTTTATTCCATCATACTTCAAAGCCAAAAAATAGTCAATCTTTGATTGGAGATATCATTTGGAAAAAAAACACAAAGTAAATATAATTTAGATACATTTATAAGAAAATGAATTATGACAACAAACCGACAATGCTTACATAAAATCTTATGAATACTGGTTTGTCTTGTGCAAGATGGCAAATAGACCTAGTCGTATTAAAGAGAATTGGATGTGTAACAGAAGAAATTGTGATGTTTGACACTCTCAAACAACCCTATACCAGTTAATTAATCAACGTAGCTATAACTTAAATTAATTACGATTTACGACAGAATTATAGTTATAACTACATCACCTCTCTCTCACCTCTCACCTCTTTTATACATATACATACAAATACAAATCATCAAATACAAATTATACATATACTACACTATTATACGATGAATATACAAATACAATCAGTCTGTCTTGCCCGTCTCCCTCTGTCAATCTCACTTGTCAGATATACGAATGTATATATATACTAGTTATAAATATACATATATATATATATAATTATACGACAGATATACAAAAATAATTGACTTCTTTTCACTCTCTGCCCTATTAGCTTGCCTCTTTGCTCCCTCTCCTAATTTTGCTTGTCAGATATACAAATACAAATGTATATAGTTGTATATATATAATTATTAGGCAGATATACATATACAATTCATGTCTCTCCACTCTCCGTCATCTCTCTCTTGCCTCTCGCTTCTCTCTGTCAATCTCGCTCACTTCTCTCCTCCCTTTAACATATAACTATGAATTATAATTAGCAAACTACAGTTATGAAGTATAATTAAGATATTTTTAAATTGTTATACGTGAAAATTATACATATACATAAAGGAACAATTTATACATATGCAATATATGCGGTGTGTGAATAGTGTTATTGAGAAACTGTTAATATGAAATGACTTAATGAATAAAGTCGTCATGCACTTAAAAAAATATATATTTCAAACAATTTTGCATAAAATGATCTCAATCGGAGTAATCAATTCTTTGAATCTCAATTTTCAATTTGAGATGTTGATCTTGATACTACTATATATAGCAACCACTAACTATCAAAATGGTTAGAGATGAAATTGACAAGGAAAACTAAGCTGGGAGAGGAAAGATAGATACATACATGGAAGCAAAATAATTTGGGCAAAATTCCTATCATGTATGTGTGATATTCCCTACTAAAAGCAATTTACACTTCACAAAAGATAGCCATTTTCCCACCTAATATTCATAGGGTTTAAGAAAAATAATCCAAGAACATGCAAAGAAATTGAGAGAAAAACTATTGAAATCGACAAAAATAAATTGACTTTGTCGATTTGATTCAATTTATAAATTTATCAAATTAATATAATTATTTTATTATTTTTTTAGATAATTCAATCAAATCATGTATACTTGTAACCAATTATCACGAGTTAAAAGTCATAACACAAAATATGCCTAATGGTTGTACCAAGAAGCAAATATTTGCTACTTTTATACATCTAAACTGTGTATGTTTTTAATGTAATTTTGTTTCAATCCAAAAATATTTTTAAATCTCTTTTTTAATATTCACTCAAATCATTACTCTTTTGTCAAGAAATAATAAATAAATAGTATACTTTATCATAATATTCATTATTAATCAATGTATAGTGTCAATCTACTTCAAAAATAATTCGTTAATGGAACATAAAAATTAAAATTAAATTTCTTTATACGTAATGAATTAAAAAAAAGCATTTTTAATATAATGAACTCTGAATTTTAAAAAATAAGAACTCATTTAAGTAATTTTCCCTTTCCACTCAAATTAACAAGAAATTAGAAAACCTACTTTATTCTTCCTTGAAAAAAGAAAAAAAGAAAAATCTTCCTTCCTCTCTCCCTGTATTTCTTCCAGAACCTTCTCATCTCTCGCAGCAGGGTTGGCTTCTTCCATTTTCCTTGACATCCACTCCAGTATTTGTGTATTCGATCTCTGTGATATTGGATTGGTCGATGGCAGAAGAAGAAGAGAGGAACGGGGGCTATGGAAGTGAGACGAGTGACTATACATCGGAGGATGAAGGAACGGAGGACTACAAGCGCGGAGGATACCACGCTGTACGAATTGGAGATACATTCAAACACGGACGATACGTAGTGCAGAGCAAGCTCGGCTGGGGCCATTTCTCAACTGTTTGGCTCGCTTGGGATATCCAAAAATCTGTAAGTTTTACTCTCCAATCTGTCAATTTGCCATTAATTCTGCTTAGTTATTTCTGGTAATATTACTTTGCTCGTTGATCGTTTGGATGTATTGTTGGGAGTTTGTGCTCTTTGTGATTACTTTTTTTTGGGGGATTTTTACATAGTTTGGTGATTGCTGAAAATCTTACTTTAAGCTTAATTAGATTTATATGTTAGTGTACTGACACCAGAGAATCTCCACTTCTGAATAGCTACTAATTTGTTCTAAAAGATAAAAATGCTGAGTAATGAATGAAATAGGTCCAAATAGAGTCGGATGGATTTAAAGGATTCATATAGGTAATCCCAACTAAATCATTGTAGTTGTTATGTTGTGTTACACGTCACTTGAAAAGGGGATATTGACGACACTCATGCGCAGATAAGAAACCTCTCATTTCTGTTGATTCTAATTTTCAGAGTATGCAACTTCATTGCATCTGTGAGCTAGTGGTATATGATTCTATGAGTTTTAGAGTATGGTTGTGAGAAAAGATGCTTAAATTTTGTTAACTTGTCAGGCTTATGGATTGTTCAGCTAATTGCTGCTTATGTTTTTGTGCGGAAATAGACATACGTAGCTCTGAAAGTCCAAAAGAGTGCTCAGCATTATACTGAAGCGGCAATGGATGAGATTGCAATATTAAAGCAGATTGCTGAGGGAGATCCAAATGATAAGAAGTGTGTTGTGAAGCTATTGGATCACTTTAAGCATTCTGGTCCTAATGGGCAGCATGTCTGTATGGTATTTGAATACTTGGGAGATAATCTTTTGACACTTATCAAGTATTCAGACTACCGAGGGCTCCCTATTCACAAAGTTAAAGAAATATGCTTTCATATTTTAGTGGGTTTGGATTATTTACATCGCAAGCTTTCGATCATACACACAGACTTAAAGCCAGAGAATGTGTTGCTTTTATCAATGATTGATCCAGCTAAAGATCCTACAAAGTCGGGGACTCCTGTCATTCTTCCTTCCAATAAAAGTAAGATTACCTCTGAATCTGGGGCTTCTAGAGATGTGAAGAGTTTAAACAGTGGTCTGACCAAGAACCAGAAAAAGAAAATACGAAAAAAGGCTAAGCGGGTAGCTCAAAAGTTTGCTGACAAGGAAGCTTCTGAGAAAACTGAACCAGATAATAAAACTGCTGGTCCTCAATACTCTACTCATGATGTCAAACCTGAAGCAAACTCAGTTGAGGAACAAACTTGTATTGAAGCCAGTGATGATGTCTCAATAACGGAAGGGCGCCAAAGAATTCAGAGACATAAACGAGGCAGCCGGTCCGATAGGCAGAAGCTATTGGCTGACGTTGATCTTAAATGCAAATTAGTCGACTTTGGTAATGCATGTTGGACGTACAAACAATTTACAAGTGATATCCAGACAAGACAGTATAGATGTCCGGAAGTTATACTGGGCGCTAAATATTCTACTTCAGCAGATCTTTGGTCCCTTGCTTGCATTTGCTTTGAGCTCACCACAGGCGATGTTCTTTTTGATCCTCACAGTGGTGACAATTATGATAGAGATGAGGTACAACAACTGTACTTTTGATCAATTTACCATTTCCATTCTGACATGCACAAACAATTTTCTTTGGTAGGATTTTGGCTAGTGTTTAAATCTGTTTGTAGCTTAAAGCTTATTGTCATGTGTATGCTATGAACATGATGTGCCTGTTTGATGGTCTCTAATGTCTTGGAAGCCTATTGGTATATCAAAAGGGCTTTATTTTTGCTTGATGATTCTTGAAACATATGTCAGCAGTGCTGTGGTTTTGGTGAGGTAAAGAAGCAAGCAAACTTAAGCAATTCTTTAAGTTTACTGACAAGAGTCAAAGTGAGAAAATGATGAATCTTGGAACTAAAAACATGTTGTTTCATTGAAGAAATGTTACACACCCACTTTGTTTTAGTAGCGTGCAGGAATCCTTGTTATGATTTAAAAAGTTCATATAGGCTGAGTCCACATCCCCCACCTTTCTTGCATTGGTAGCTAAGGAAATGTTTTTTGCTGTCCGTCTTATAGGGAGAAAGAGGGAAGATCGCTCAAACAGCTAGATTTTTGGGTCCCATTGACTAGTTTAGGTCTTTATACACTTGCAATGACATTTCGTAGATATTGACTTAACCTAGCAAACAAAATGTCTTGGGAACCCCCAAAAAGATCATAGTCTTCAAAGATCATCAGATGAACTCTAGAACCATGTTACAGCATTTTAGAGCATACACCTGTCCTCATTGTTAAAGATTGAAGGGAGTTTATAGTTTCCTTGATGAAAGACAGTAGTCTTCTTTTGATAAACAAAAGTATTCATTAATCCTACTATTCACTTAGAAATGGCTGAATGTTGAAAGCAAGAATTCTTTCCAGTGGCCCTAGCTTGCCAAGTCTTTCTGATAAACAATTTTTCTTTGCGTGTGGCCCTATTCTGCACTAGAGTGTTTGACTCTATTCAATGTTTTAATGCCAGACTTTGTGTCATCTTTATTGATGGATTAACTTCCGTCTGATTTCAAAATTGTAGAAACATATTAAATGATTCTTTTGTTTAGTGCTTCCTTGTAAGGTTCACTGGGTATGTTGTTGTTGTTGTAATGCTTTCTTTTCAGGGCTCGTTTGGACATGCATTTTTGCCCTTTTTTAAAACCAAATAGGCGTTTGATTCATCGACTGGTGTTTTTCACAAAAAATTGGAGATGAGTTTCAAGTTTGAAAAACTGGTTTTGACCAGTTTTTCTAGTGAAGTTTTTCTACTCATAGAATTTCTACTTTTTTTCTTTTCAAGTTAAACGCATGTCTAAACACAACTTAAATTTCCAAATACCTTTTCCCAATATGTTTTTTTCAAATATCACATTTTTAATGTCCGAAGAACACCTACTTAATTGTTTAGTTAAATGGTCTTGACAGGATCACTTGGCCCTCATGATGGAGCTTCTTGGGACGATGCCACGCAAGGTGTGTTTCGATGTCTGGCAAGAAGCAAGAAAAGGCTGATTTTGATTAAAACTTTGCAGTATATCTAATTTTCAACATTCCTGCAGATTGCCTTAGGTGGACGCCATTCACGAGAACTTTTTAACCGATATGGAGATCTGAGGCACATCAGGCGCTTGCGGTTCTGGACTCTTGATAAAGTTCTTATGGAAAAGTATGCTTTATGCGAACAAGATGCGAATGAGATGGCGGACTTCCTTGTACCTATCCTTGACTTTGTGCCTGAGAAAAGACCGACAGCAGCTCAATGTCTTAGTCATCCATGGATTACTGGAGGCCCTCGACATCTTGCTCCTTCTTTGACTAATTCTCTAACTGAAGCAACTGAAAACCACGGTTCTAAGAACAACCTAGAGAAGGATGAAACGGAGGCTATGGAAGTTAGAGTGGGTAATATTGCAATTGGGGGTGCTGCAGGCGCAGTCAAAGCTTCTCAATCTTCAAATCTTGCTAAGAAGACATAGTTGACTTATCCAGGTTGCACTACTTAACATCTTCATTTTACAATTTTTGTCCCCTATCAAAGTTTGCACATGGACCGTGGTTATGTTTATTTCTTTTATGCCAATTTTATTTGCCCTTCTTCATTCTCTTTAGGTGATAATCTCCCGTGTCATTATGTTAATGTTTGAAGCATTTGACTACAGTGTATCTGATTATCTTGGCAAACTGCTGCTCGTTTGCTCTCTTTATTCTCGGGAAATTGGACACTTTAAGTTGAACATAATGTCCTCACTTATGGCTTCTTTGGGAACTTAGTCTTAAATCTTGGTATTTTAGTTGTCCAACCATCCATGTGATGTTACATTTCTGTCTGTGTTTATCCTGATCCCAAGTAAATGTGAAGTTGATTAGTGCTACTACAGTTGTAATTTATCAAACAGGGAAAAGGAAAAAATAGTTGATACTGTATGCGTGTAATTGACAGCTTTGTTTCAGGTGAATGCTGTGCTGTGAGCATTCGGAAATTGAAGTAATGACTCCTTTGCTTCACTGTGGGTAGAATGTACACCGCTAGATAAACTGTGAGTTAAAATAAGCATATAATAATTATCCATTTGGTTCGATAGGCTGGGTCTTGACTGAGAATTTCTTTCTCTAACTTCAGGGGAGATGGCAATTTTAAGGAGGTATCGAAGCAGCACATTGTTGTTGATTTGGTGAGTGAAACAGATTCTTTTGGTTGTATAGCTTTTGGTGGACATTTTATGAGCCACCTTTCGATTGGATTCTAATTGTTTTGACTTTTCCTTTGATGATGTACGCGCACTCTTCAGTGAAAGAACATTAAAATCTTTTGATGTCAATCCTTAGTGACCTATGGTTGAATGCTATATTACATAACAAGAAAGTATCCGATGCTTTCAACTGTTTATTGTTGTTTCGTATACTTCATTTATCTTGTATTATTTTGTGGTTTAAAATGCTCCTTCCCTGTCATTATTTTTTTTCTTGAACTGTTTTCCTTGAGCTGAGGATATATTGGAAAGCTCTCTAAATTAGTATGGTCTATGTATGTTCTAATTTCTACAGACCTCACTTTTTGAGATTAATGGCATGTTATTGTTGACATCTGCGGTATAAACTTGCTGCCCATGTGGTTTCTACAGCAACTGTCAATTTTTTGCTTCTAGCAAATCATAGGATCTTGCTTATGGATTAAATGAATACCTAATTCATGTTGCTGCAGACAAGTTCATGAGTATATGCCAAGTCCCGCTAAACACATGATGAAGCTAGCTATAGATATCTAAGCTAAATCTCAAAACGGCTTAACTGGGAATTGTCAATTGGTTGCAGTATTTTCCGCGAACCACATTAAATAGAAAGCTGAAGCAACACCAAAAATTCTATTTAGTGTTGAAATGTACTAGGTTGTAGGTCAAACAACTTTGTTATCAATCTATCAATTGAACCTCGATCTTAAAACATTTGAGATAGGTTATATGAATTATGTTGCCTTTTAAATGGTGAATAATTGGATCAATAATAGTCCATATATGAACGACAATGTCAGTCTTTTGAATGGTGAATCACCGAGCCATTACTGTTCCTTGTATGATGGCCATTTCGAGCAATTTCTTAAAGCGAAATGTAAATGCAAATTGCGCATTGAAAGTAAGATGCCAAAGTATATAATCATTTCCAACACAACTCTCTAATCAATTATATTAGAAGAGATTGATATTCAAGAATATGACTTATTGATTAATAAAGTAAATTATAGATATTAAGAAGTCTCAAGTTTAATTGTCACTAAAGATAAGCACACTGGTTGATTTCTTTTCTATCTGTGCGTGCAAGCTGATTTGAATATCGATTATGAAATATATATATATATATATATATATATGATTGTTAATGTACAAAAGTGGATGAGTTTTAGAAATTCCCCCGAATAAATAATGACCTACTAAGCTTTTCTAGTACTTGTTGGGATCTTGGCTTGCACTTTTTTTCTTTTACCTTAATATAATGTGAAAAAAATCTCTTATCTATCATTATACTAATAGCTACGGTATTATAATGAAGTTCATAGTAAATATAAATTTAAAATAATTAACTACTCCATTGATCCCAAAAGATAATACTCGTAATTAACTACTCTATAATCAATGTAAAAATGCATTACTTTATCAGGTTAGTATATAAGCTGTCTTTCCTCAATTCCACCATTCAAAAGGGAAAAAGAAAAACAAAAGAGCGCGAAAACCCTAGCTTACAGTCTCTAGAGTTCCGGCATGTCAATTCCACCGGAATCTCCCTCAGAACATAACGCAGAAGCACCGGAAGAAGAATTTCAGAGCAATACTCATCACCCTCCTGCTCCTTCCGATGAGGTAATCCATGACAATGTATTCATCACCCCAGAAATATACCAGTTTCTGTTGATCCCGTTTCTTTGAATAGCCTGAGCTGTGAATTGATTAGGGTTCTATTGGTCAATATTCAGTGGGCTACTTACGTACGTTGCAATTTATACATTATGTAAGAGATGCTGGTCGAGATGATGTCATCCACGTAGTAAATTCCTGCTAACTCCATAAAGGAAGATGATATATCGCGAGGAACAATGATTACACTTTTACTGGATTGACAAAGGACTTGTTTAGTTCATCTATAATTTAACACTCCCTCTGTTTCATATTTTAATAAACTAAGACTGTTAATGATACTTTGAAATTTTAAATTCGATTACTACTAGTTTATTTAGTTATTTATGAGTGAAAAAAGTAATCAAGCTCTCTAGATTACTAAAATGGACAAGTAGAGTGACAACAACAACAACAACATACCCAGCAAATATCCCATAAGTGGGGTCTTGGGAGGGTAGATTGTACGCAGACCTTGCCACTACCTCATAGAAGTAGAGAGGCTGTTTCCTAAAACCCTCAGCTCAAGACAAGTAGAGTGAAACATTGATTTACTAACATGGACTAGTAGAGTGAAACATTATCCGTGGTATAGGGATCAAGTGGAATGAAATAGAGGGAGCAATTCATTCATCCCATTTTGTATGACCTACACAAACTAATGTTTTAATTTGATTTATATGTTATATTAGTTATGCTGAAAACAAGAGTATTAAAGTAGTTTTTGAAAAGTTATTTCGATAGATCAAAGTTTCATAAGGTGGACTTTTTAAATGTGAAAGTTGCATAGATATGGAATTGTGATGAATATTTTGAGATGTTCTAAAATGGAAAGGGTTTAATCCATTTATATTAGTCTATGTTTTACCAATTTTGACTCATATTATCGTGATTAGACCTTTATTAGGCCTTTGACCCCTAATGCTAATAAACTTTTCAAAGATAGAGACTTCTGGACTGACAAGAATCATCTGCATTAGTGTAGTGATAAAGGAAAACTGCACAAAGTCAATGTTTCATCTTTGTTACTTGCACTACTGGGGCAACAACAAAGAACTATGTGGTTAAGTGAAAAGTTTGCGGTTGGTAGAATCAGCTAAAAATTTGCAACTATATCTCCAAAATTGGCCTCTTCTATACATTGTTGGAATCCAGGAATATCTGGTAGGTTGTAAGAACCTCCCAAGACAGAGGCTCTAAGTGCAATCCATCTGAAACTCTTTCTTACTTGTGTTCTTATTTTTTCTTTATATTCTTCGTCAGAAACTTGCTACTTCTTGCTCAAAAAGTTTTGATAGATTAAGCCTGCATTTGCTTTTTAGTTTTTTTTTTTAATTTGTTTGTCTTCTTCTCTCAAAGCATTATGTTTTATTTTGCAGCTATTTGATTTAACAACTACAGTTGATCCTAGTTATATAATATCTTTGATCCGGAAACTCCTACCAGAAAATGTGAAGCATGAAGAGAGATGCAAGATAACCACATCTTCTCCACCTGAGAATGAAGGAGACCAAAGATGGTCTAGTGATGAGTCTGAAAATCTGAAGAATCTTGAAACTTTTGTCAAACAGTCAGTAGATGACAAGTTCAATTGTCAAAATGAGCTTGAGGATGTAGCTGTAAGAGAAGAGGCTTGGGAAGAGTTTGGCTGCATTTTATGGGATCTAGCAGCTAATAAAAGTCATGCTGAATTCATGGTATTTAGAACTACTTGTGTAGCATCTTGATCTTCTTCGGTTGGCTGGTGGAAGAGTGGGTTGTTGCACCCACTCTATTCTGTTTTTATTATTTAGCTTGGAATTAAAGAAGAAGATTTCTATTCACTGTTTATAGTTATGATAAGAATTTTTTATACAATCAGGAGCATTTTGATGGTTCTGCAAAAGAGGCCTTCCTATTTCTTGAAGTACTTATTTCTGATGAAACTTAGGCTTAGGCATAAACATTGGAATTCTTATGTCATTGAGAATATTTTCAAGAAAGAAGAGGAGGTTCTTGTGTAGATACTGGCACCCAATTTTTCCTTTTCAGATGTTTGGTGCTAGGTGTACCCTGCTGTATATACAAATTAGAGAAGAGCTTCCAACAGCCTAGGAAAGAAACTTCCCATTTGGAAGATCAAAGCTCTATAAACCTGTCCAAAGAAGAAAGGATCTGGGGTCAGGGGGGTTGAATTTTCTTGCTGGGAGGATAGCCTTCCATATGCGCGTGTTCACTACTCAAGTCTTTAGAGGTATGATTAAATTCTATGTGCAGGTTGAAAACTTTGCTCTTGAAGTGCTTTTGGCGACTCTGATGGTCTCAAAATCTGCACGTATTACTGTAAGTCTTCCTTTATTCTTCTGTTGGATCCTGCTCCTTTTTGGAGGTTTAGTTCATTATATTTAGGTATTCTGATGGCAACATAGTGCTCAACTTGGCGATGGTTTGATGAAGTCATTACATGTAACCAGGAAATTAACCTTGGTATTATTGGGAACCTCGCTTGCCATGATGTCTCACGGAAAAAAATCACTTCTACGAATGGTCTGATTGGAGCAGTATTGCAACAATTGTTTCTGGATGACACAGCATGTCTCTATGAAGCAATCCGGTACACTAGTATTTTATGACAGAATTTAGTAACTAATTCTGCCCTGATATTTTTTATCTTGTTGCTAATATCAGTTACTTTACTAAGGGGATATAATTTAGTCCACATTATTTTTTCTTTCAACCTTCTTTGGATTTTGGTACTGTTGGGGGGGGGGGGGCATAAATGGTAATGATATTTGTATTCTACACTGCTATCATGGAGAATAGCATTCATATGTTTGTTACTGTTAATCTGGAACTATTGTCATGTTTGTTAGCATTAATCTGGAATCATCATTCTTATTATGATCCCAGTTCAGTAAAGTAATGCATGGGAGTTGTGTATTTTTTTTTTTTTTTGAGAACAGGTGATAAGATGCATCATAGTTTCCTGTAACCTTAGCTTTGTCTTGATCAAATTTTCGTATTGTTGGCATTGCCTACAGGCTGACGACTTTAATTCTGGCAAGTGACGAAGGAGTTCTTTTGGCAGAAGCACTGCAACCTGAACCGATTTTATGTCGTATTTTATGGATTGTAGAGAACACTTTGAACATCCAGCTTCTTGAGAAGGTAGCAATGACTGGCTTCAATTTTCCATGTAGTTTTTCGTTTCAGTATTGTCTCTCTAACTTGCTGCTGACTTTCTTGAAGTGAGTCTTGCAATTTAAAAAGTGGTATATTTGTTCCTTATTGGATGTGCATATGGCGTTTGTTTGTATTTATCTCTGACTTTCACCCTAAAAGAAACAACATACCCAGTGGAGGGATAAATGTCTCCCCTTCCAAAGACAGACTTGCTACTGGTGGATGCTAAAGGTGCATACTCACTGTTATCGTGGTAACCATCATCATTTTTCTACGATCACTGATTCATAGATGACACATTTCCAAATACTTCTAGCAATAACTTCTCTAGGAGTTGCAAAAGGGTTGATTTTCTGTGTGTAATGTAAGGATTATTTTATTGTTACCAGCACAAGAACTATCTTTGAATCTTGTGCAATTCAAGGATTGTACAATGATGGTATCTGGAAAGAGTATCTGTCTGATGTATAAAGTCATTAAGTTCCTAATCTAATAGTTTTATTGGAAACATCTGATACTAACTTTTGTCCTTCTGAAATATTCTTTTATTATTCTTTTTTATGGTCTTTGTGCTGTTTTCTATTCTGTCATCTCTCAGTATTTGCATTTGATGTAACTTTTTTCTTGTCTACAGAGCATTAGTCTTCTCTTAGCAATAGCAGAAAGCAAGCAGGATGTGGTTGCAATAGTGCTACCGCCACTGATAAGATTAGGTCTCCCTCGGATTCTGGTTGATCTCCTATTTGTCGAGATAACCAAGTTAACTGAAGAAAGATTGCCTGAAAGGTCTGGTCCTTTCTTATCTTGGGCTGGCCTTTTCAAGGAGCAGCCTTTCAATTTATGATTTTATCCTCCCTTCACTGTTAATATGATTGCTGTTCATTGCACACAATTCTTCTGGACTTTATTCCTTGTCTTGTTATTGTTCTCTTTAATATTTTCCATGTTAAACATTATTTGTATTGTGTACAGTGAATAGATTTTCTACTTTTTGTAGTTCACATTACAATTTTTCTCCATGTGAAAATTTTGAAATATACAACATAGAAACAGATTGCAGTTTCATCATTTTTTACAGTCATCCTCCTTCCCCCTTCATGCATGACACTTCCCTTTTGTTGTGAACCTCTGTGGTTGCAGTTCACTGATCAACTGATATAGTGGTTATGTGCTACATCAGGTATTCCATTCTAGATTCGATTCTTCAAACTGTTGAAGCGCTTTCTGCCATTGATGATTATTCACAAGAAATCTGCTCAAACAAGGAACTCTTCCAACTACTTGTTCAATTGATCAAGCATCCAGATAAAGCTGAGGTATGCTATTAACTGTTTGCAGAACCTTCTCGTTTTATAAGTTCATATTTCAAATTCAGCTAAAGATCAGTGAAAACACACTTTCCCTTTTTATGCATCTATCAAACAACTTGAGAGCAAATGTGGAAGTAAACAATACAATAGGCGCATAGAACTTTATCCCCCCCAAAAAAGAAGAATAGGTAGTGCAGAAATATTATTGCAATATTTGGGTTCTTAAGCAGAGCTATTTCCTAATATATGCATTGCCTGCAGTTTGCCAATTCTTGTGTTACTGCTTCAGTTTTGACAGCAAATATTCTGACTGATGCAACAGATCTGGCGTTAGAGATATCACAGGGTGAGAGTTCATAACTACACCAACATATGCTAGCCTGATTTGTCCTTGGTTTATGTCGATTCATCGAATCAGTAATGACACTTGCATCTTTTCAGACACACTATTCTTACAGGGTCTACTTGGTGTGTTTCCTTTTGCTTCTGATGATACTGAAGCACGGAGTGCAATTTGGAGCATTCTTGCAAGGTTATTGGTGCGAATTCAAAAATCTGATCCGTCAAATCTGCACCAGCTTGTTTCAGTTCTCACAAGCAAGTCAGAGGTTGTTGAGGATGAACTTCTTAACTACAATGCTGATGATTCCAGCGAAGACCCTGGAAGTTCCACCAAATTAACAGCAAGAACAATTGCTGTATCCTTCATATATATATTCATAAGTTTTTTTCAATTTTGGAGATAAAAGAATTTTCCTCACTAGCTTCCACGTTTCTTTTTCTAAAACTGATGTTACCTTCTGGTATTGTTGGAATGGAATGCACCTGAGTTGAGTGCACCGGATATGCAGGATTTCCATAGGGGACAGCCAGACACCAACTTGTTTGGGATTGGGCCATAGCTGATTGATTAATTTATATGTCACCTTCCGAATTCGCTGTTTTCTTTCATTGTTGAATAGCTAAACGGAATTGTTGAAATTTTAAGTCAATGGAGAACCCGTGAGGGTCACATGAAGCGAACTCTTTCTATGGACGGATGCTATGTGAATGAAGGAGATGTTGATAAAATGCTGCACTACTGTTGCAAATATACCAAAGTAAGATTTTTTCTATTTTTCTCTGGCTACCATCCTATATGGAATCCGAGTGTGCTTGAGAATTCTTATCCTGTTTGATGATTTGACTGTATTTGGTTTCAGCTTCATCTATTGTTCCACTTACTGTTTCATAAATGAATTAGAGTTATCTTTGCCCTATATCTTGCTTTTCATGGTTGTTAGGTTTCTACTTCATATGAGAAGAAAAAAATTGTTTGCTAAGCTGCTAATCCAGTCCTCATTTTGAAATAGATGAGACAGGTATACTGCAGGAGAAGAACTCATGAATGATCCAACTACTACCAAATCTTAACACGATGAAGTAAGATGCATTCTCATCTATCATTTATCTGGGCAATCTAGGGATACGTTCAGCAAAAGGGTAGATATTTCTCTGAAAGGATCCGTGGAGAATGTGTGGTTTGGCTGATGTTGTAGAAGTGGCGCAATATACAAGTGTTGGCTTGAGTTAGCATCCTGAGAAGCCCCTCTTCACTCGTAATGGCGCTAATTGATTGGATGAGCCTTTGCCTGGCTTGGTGTTTAGGTATCTGGCCTCTAGCGTCTCGGTAGTTATCAGTCCTATGTGAGACATAATTACAAAAGAATAAGTTTCATATATTATTCAAGAAAATTAATTATAGTAATCATGTAAATCATAGTTTCGAATTACTCTACAATTTATCAATGAAATGATTTTTTCCGAGGAAAATGAGCTTCTGGAAAACCTACACTCCTAACAAGTTTCTGCTCTCCAAAGGGTGTTTGATTCCCATTATGGACAACATGATGAGAATAGATCGATTCAACGAGATAGATTTTATGCACATTAAGATTTAAAATTTGTCATCTATTTTCAAGAAAAAAGTCTTTTATTCTTTGAACAACTTATCATTAAATTAACGATTCATTTTCAAGTTTTCACCTCTGGCCTGAAAAAACACAAAGTAAAGCCAAGCCTGACATGTCTAATGAATTAATATTTCCCTTGTCTAATTTTCTAAAATAACTTATTTTTCTAGTCATCCAGTGAGTGCTTAGAATCTTAGTATTAAATGGTTTAATAACCACACCAAATTAACCCTTGATCTGCATTATACATCTACCAGGCATTATGCATATATAAGAAGTTATCAATATCCAAATGAATAATTAATCAAGTCTAGCATTTTAATTATATGTGAGGATTTGTCTACATTTGGACAATTAATTTAGTTCATAGGTAGGGTCATGATCTATACATGTATAGTTTAGTAAATTTAGTGTAAATATTACATAAGACACACATACTAGCAAGCCCATAAGGAACCCATCAAAATATCAGATTAAAATAGCTGGCTCATTTTCCTAACTTGTTAATCCAATGGTCATTTTCAAGTTTCAGGGAAAAGGGCAAAATACCCTCTATATTCCACAAGTCTATATGTGAAACTTTTTAATTTATACTTGATGATAAATT
Source organism: Solanum sejunctum (assembly GCA_025642045.1). NCBI lineage: Eukaryota > Viridiplantae > Streptophyta > Magnoliopsida > Solanales > Solanaceae > Solanum > Solanum sejunctum. The sequence goes on along the minus strand of JAOTQJ010000096.1, from coordinate 20,987,148 downwards.
CAAGCTATTAATTCCTACGTTCCATTAACATAGTGTCTCATATATGCCATTGACCATAATAGAGCTCCAAATTGAATTGTAATGAAAGTTAATTTAAAACCATAATAAAAAATAAAGGAGTAAATTTGGACAGTTTTCCAAAGTATTTTGACACCTAAAGTTCACTTAGTTTATGTGTAACTCCATTAACATCATAGACAAATACAAGACGATTTGTTGATGAAAAAAGAATTGTATCCTAGATGGTTTCAAGGCATAATCAAAGTTAAATTTTCAAATATTTTTTTTTCATACAATAGAAAAGTAAATTTGGATCCAAATTTTTTTCATGCAAAATGTAATCGGAATCACATTTGTAATGATGGGTCTACTCTATATACAGTTACGCAGTGCAGACGCACAAGCACAAACACACACACTTTTACCTTTCTCACTTTGCATGTGATCTCTCTCTCTTCAACTATATACATACAAAACCTTCTAGCTTCAAATTCTCTGCAAATTCAGTGCTGAAATCTCCTTCTTCACGACGGCAATATGTTCTACTCTCATCAGCTTCTTGCTCGAAAAGCTCCGCTCGGCCAAATATGGTGAAAATTATCGATTGCTACTTGTCATGTCGTTTTTTCCTTTCTAAATTCGTTAAGTTCATATTCATACGCTACATTTTTGGAGTTTCTGTGTTTTTGTGTTCCTTTGGAATTGTCACCGTGAGTTTCTGTGTTTTTACTTGTACATGCTGTAAATCCTGAGTTAGACTTTTATTTACTTCTTTGGTCGCTGTCTAATGATATTCAGTAGTTCCTTCACACGATTTCTCGTAATTTGAAGTTCCAGATGAGTTATATGTTAGGTTTTCACAGTTCAAATTGGATTTGTTTCTGTTCGGAAATGCTTAAATTCATATTGTTTATGAATGTATTGATCCAGTTTCTTGCTCGTAAAGCTTCGCTCCAGATATGATGATACTTTTTAACTACTTCTATTTCGATTTTTTCCCTTCAAAATACGTTAAATTATATGCATAAGCTAACATTATTTGAGTTTCTGCGTTTTTACTTGCATATATTGTTAATTCTGTAGTGGATCTTCTTTTCCTTTTCTGCTTTCTGTATGATGATGTTTAGAATTCTCTGAAGCTCATTCAACGCTATTTCGTTTACGCAGTTGAACTTCGAGTTATATATTTAGTAGTCACAGTTCAATTGGATCTGACTCTATTCTAAAAATGCTTAAATTCAAATTGTTTATGAATGTAATGATCCAGCTTCTCCTAAAGCTCCGTTCCGGTATGGGGATTTTTTTAATTACGACTTCTATTTTAATTGTCTATTCTAAATTCGTTTAATACAAATTGACGAGCTACATGTTTTGAGTTTCTGTGTTTTTGACTTTCGTATATCGCAATTCCTGGAGTGGATCTTCTTTTCGTCTTTTGCTTTCTGTATTTGCTGAAGCTCCTTCACCGGATTTTTCGTATGTGTTCAGATTTCGCATTTCAGTTTGGCAACAAAGAATGTTTAAACTGAAATTGTTTATAATGTTTCTCTTTGCTGTGAAGGATGGCGGCCACTCTGCACTCGAAACTCAATCGGAAAAAGCTAAGCAAACTCAATATTATTGACATCTGGTAACGCGTTTTCTTCCATTACTGTGTTGCACTGCACTTTATTCCTCGTTGATTCTGAGTAATCATCTTCTGCAATTTTTTGTCACAGTGAACAAATCTTAAATCCATAGGTCCCGATGGCTCAGAGGCTCTCTGGAATTCTAATGGGTATGCTTCAAAAACCAATGATGGTTAGCAATTGTGTTGCTTCTTCCATTTAGATATCTGAGCGTCAGTTTTATCTCAGGTGGAGTAGTCATTGTTTATGAACGCAAAGTAAAACTCCTCTACGGTATGAGTTGCCATAACTTCAACATTTTTTCTATTTGAATTTCACCTCAATTTCTTCGAATTGTACACCTAATTCCCTTTCCTCATTTCTTCAACCTTTTTATTATTTGTTTTTTCTATAATGCAGAGGATGTGACTCGTCTCATGGTAGTAACATTGGTTTTCGATCCCTATCAACTTAACCTCTTTCTTTACTCTGTATTCATTAAATTCAGCATTTCTTTGTCCTTTAATTGGTTTTCCATCAATCTCGGATGGAGCCAAAGATTCACTATTTTTTTGGCTTTGGGGTACAATGAAATAAAGCAAAA
>JAOTQJ010000096.1:20943057-20976648 GCA_025642045.1 Solanum sejunctum | reverse complement strand
CTAACTTAATCACTAGAGTAAACAATTAAAAGAAATGCCTTATTCTTATTCTTATTATTATTATTTAGGTCATTACAGAATCACTTTTTACCTAGAGGTTTATTTGAAATTTTTTTAGCGGATAATTATATTATTTATATATATATAGTTAAAATTATTTTTTATTTATATATAGTAGAGGTTGAATCCTCTTTGGCTAATTCTTGTATTTATTTTTTTATATTTCGAACCCATTAATTGAAATCGTGGATCTATCACTGCTTTACACTATTTCTTTTTATTAATTAATCGGCAATAGTCTTTTTATTTTCATAAGGTAGTAATAAAATTTGCATACACTCAACTTATCTCAAATAACATGTCATGAAATTCTGTTGGGTATGTCATCATTGCTTCTTTTATTTTTGATATCTTATAACAACAACAATAACATATGCAGTAGAATTTGAGGAGGGTAAAATGTACACAAACCTTACCACTACTTCATAAAGATAGAGAGATTATTTTCAGAAAACCTCCCTCTCAAAAATCAAGCCCCATAAGTAGAAGATACTAGATACTCCCTCCGTCTCAAACTAATTAAATTTCTTAGATTTTTTTCAATATTCAAAATAATTGAATCGTTCAAAGTTCAAGGTGAGTGTTTGAAGCTTTTTTCATATTTGGTCTTTCATTTATTGATTTTTATACTTTCTAGGAGACAAAATACACTAAGTATTTATGATTTTTACAAAAAAAAATAGTGAAAAGTATGATGTAAATTTTGTCTTTTAACGTTTTTCTTAATATGTGTGTATTACCTTACAAATTCAATTAAATTAAAATGAGACATAGGAAATATCTTTTTTTTTTTATATCTTCACTATTTAAATGTTAAAATTTTTCTTTTTCTTTTCATCATATTTGTTTTTATTTTGTATTTTTATCAAATATATTTTGAATAGCTGAAAATCCAGAAGACACAATTTTTTGATTTTTATAATATGAAATAATGATAAATTTATGTACTTCACCCTCCTTAAATCGAATATATTTATTTATAAAATTTCACTTAGTATTATTATTTATCGTGAGTATATCAAATCTGAGAGCCTTATCAAAATCCATTTTACTTTTACAAGGTAAAAATACGTATTTGGATAAAATCTTACTAGCTAGTTATAACGAATTGGTGAGAGAAGAAGAAAAGCAGATAAAATCCAGTGGCCAGTAATATTTTCCGTGTACAGTATATTGTTAAGTGCGCTATAGGCAAGCAATTAATGCAGGCAGCCACAAACTCCCTCCTTTTACATTCCTTTAAATACATCCCCTCTCAATTCTGCACCCTCATTTTACCCATACCCAATTTTTTCTCCCTTCAGAGAAGCAACGAATGTTTTTCCTTCAGTGAAAGTTAACGAAGAAGAAGTAGCACTTGTAGAGAATTTTGAAAATGGCAGGAAGGATAGATCTGGACGGAAATCCGATTAAGCCGATGACAATATGTATGATTGGTGCCGGAGGTTTCATTGGTTCGCATCTATGTGAGAAATTGATGTCGGAGACGCAGCACAAGGTGCTCGGCGTCGACGTTAGCAATGACAAAATCAAGCATCTTCTCGAACCGGCTACTCTCCCCTGGGCTGATCGCATTGAGTTCCACCGTCTCAACATCAAGAACGATTCTCGTCTTGAAGGTCTTATTAAGATGGCAGATCTGGTATTTCATTTCGCTCTTTCTTATTGTTGTTTTTTTTCCCGCGCAATTTTTCTGCTGGTCTTGGTTTCTGCTTGCTTCTCATTGTGTGAAAAATGGATCTGCACGTTGTGAATAGGGAATCGTGTTATTGCGAATTCTGTTCTTACTATTATTTATGACGTTCATAGCAAGCTTAATGCATAACATCCCGAAATAGGTATTGGATATTCTTATTTGATCTGAGTTTCATCATTTTTCGTGTTGCTCAAGACATTTTTCACATATTTCTCAAAAGGGAATTTCCAGAGGTTCTTTTACGCGGCTGCTTTTGGCGTCTAAGTATTGTTTAATCTCTGGATTATTTTATTATTTTAGTGTGATCTTGTTGTAATCATGGACTACTTTATGCACCGACACATTTTCATACCCATTTTCCTTGAATTTTTAAATGTTGATCCGGTCAAACCTTTTCTGGTGATGTAGACCATCAATCTTGCTGCGATCTGCACTCCAGCCGATTACAACACTCGTCCGCTTGACACTATTTACAGCAACTTCGTTGATGCTCTTCCAGTGGTATGCATGCATCTCTTACTTTTAACTTCATTTTAGCCATATCATTGCTTGTATTTTGCTAAGCAAGGGGTTGTTATTGAAAATGAATCCAGTTGAGATAGATAATTTTTGATTCTGGTGGGTTAATACTTTGACGGTTGAATATTATTTTTCTCTTGAACTTACTGTGCGAACTTTATGTGGATTGATTAATACAGGTGAAGTACTGCTCAGAAAATGGAAAGCGTCTTATTCACTTTTCCACCTGTGAAATTTATGGGAAAACACTAGGAGCCTTTTTACCCAAAGACAGCCCATTGCGGCAGGTGAGACTTCACTAACTTCTTATTTTTGCCATAATTAATGCAGAACTTAAGGTGAATCTTTGTTCTTTTCTTCATGTATCATGTCATTCGGGGAGTTGTGTCCTATCCTTGTAAATGTTGATTAATGTTAACTAGGTTGTTTTATATTTTTATAGCATATCTGGATGTTCAGAATTTGGTATTAGTAAACAAATCATGATGTATTACTGATGTTGATTAAGTAAAGTAGTTTTGAAGTTTGTTCTATTTAGGGATGACTTGGAATGAAGTTCCTTATCTCATTCTTCTCTTTTTAGTACTATTCAACCTTAAGGACAAATACAAGTTCTTTTGTTTTCAAGGGATACCTCTTTGCTACAACTTGTAATTTTAGCATCTTTTGGATGCAATTGCTAATGAAATCTTACTTGGAGAGTATTTGTATTGGCTTTTCAAAAGTGACTTATAAGCTAAAAGTCATCAGTTGGGGACACCCAACTTTTGGCTTTTGGATTTTTTCTTTTACTTTTTCAGCCTAGAAAAAGTGCTTCTTCCAAAATTAAAAGAATAGATTGAAAGCCAAAAGCCACTTACAATAAGTCAATACAAACACCCAGTTAACTGGTAAAAAATTTTGTCAATCTATGGTTCTTGTCAAAATAGTAGATTTAACTTGTTCTATAAAAAGCATATTTTTCCTCCTAATATCAAACAGAACTTGCCTGTTTGATACTTGAGATTTGTGTGCTTATATATTTTTAAGCCTCTCTGATACACAATTCTTGAGAGTCTTGAATTTTTAATTGCTAAGTGCCTATAATTTTCGTATGTTACATGGATCATCGTGTAGATTTGAATTTTAATGGATGAGAAATCATTCAATCTTGTGCATTTTTCACTATATGGTTACTTTTGTTGTAGAATCATGGATACTGTAATACTCGTTCATCTACCATTTGCTGGTATTATTCACATTCTGGAGATGTTTTCACTCTCTCTTGATTATCTCTTAGGATCCTTCATACTATGTGCTTAAGGAAGACACCTCCCCTTGCATTTTTGGACCTATTGAGAAGCAGAGGTGGTCATATGCCTGTGCAAAGCAATTGATTGAGAGGTTGATATATGGTATGTGGAGTTTTGCCTGAATCGTTATTGTCTGTTTTTAAAGCTGAATATTTTCTCTCCTATAATTCTTATGCATATTATTTTGCAGCTGAGGGTGCTGAGAATGGTTTAGCATTCACAATTGTAAGGCCATTCAATTGGATTGGTCCCAGGATGGACTTCATACCGGGCCTTGATGGTCCTAGTGAAGGTGTTCCACGAGTGTTAGCTTGCTTTAGCAATGTATGAATGATTTGTTCTCTGGTTTATTTGATTGAATTGAAACTTACATATGTTCATTTGTATCTCACTGTCTATTTCATTTTCTCTCTTTCCAGGGCCTCTTAAGGCGGGAACCACTGAAATTAGTGGATGGTGGGGAATCACAGAGAACTTTTATATATATCAAGGATGCCATTGAAGCTGTTATCTTGATGATTGTGAGTTTGACCTTCGTCTTCTTTCATGTGATTTTTTTCGGATGCATAAAACTATCTGCTGATTCAACTATTTTCCATCAGGAAAATCCTGCGAGGGCCAATGGTCATATTTTTAATGTGGGAAATCCTAACAATGAAGTTACTGTGCGACAGCTAGCTGAAATGATGACTCAGGTTAATAGAGTGATTACCTTTGTGTTCTTCCCTCAAATTTTCTTGGTTCAGTGGCTTGTTTTAGTTCTACATCTCAGTGTGGCATCTATCCATCCATTTTCTCAGCTCCTTTTTTTGCATAACAGGTCTATTCAAAGGTGAGTGGAGAATCTTCTATTGAAACGCCTACCATTGACATAAGTTCCAAAGAATTTTATGGAGAGGGGTATGATGACAGTGACAAGAGAATTCCAGATATGACTATAATCAACAAACAGCTTGGTATGCATGCATTTTGTCATCTATTGAATAATTCGTAAATTCTACAGATTTTAAGAATAATGTGACATTTGGATTGTTGTTTGACCAGAATGGAACCCGAAAACATCCCTGTGGGACTTGCTAGAATCAACACTCACCTACCAACACAGGACATATGCTGAGGCTATGAAGAAGGCCATATCAAAGACAACTGCAAACTGAGGGAGGGTGGAGCAGTTTCTCATATACACTAACTTCTTTTTGCCACTCACATGTTGAAAATCTGTCATAGCTGATGATTGTAAGCATCATGTGTCCTATTTTGTAAGTCGTGACAGCAGTCATTAGGGGAATAGTGTCATAGGTTGATGCAATGTTACTTGAGACTTGCCAACAACAGTTCTCAGGCACCTAAATGAAGGAAAGCCTGTTATGTCCTATTAATATTTTGTTTGTTCATTCTTTTCATTCTTCTGTATGAGAAAGCATCTTGTATAATTGCTTAGACTTGCTATCTCTGGTAGTCATTTGTTCATCTATATTAGATTTTCCTTTTAAAATGATTTGTGTGGAGTATTCCTGTTAGTTTGTTTGTGTGGAGTATTACTGTTAATGTCCATCTGAAATGGCGTTGTGAGATAATTGGGCGTAAATATGACATTGGAGCTGAAAATGGGGAAATGTTGCTGTCTTTTTCGCTTTTGTATGATGCATTACGTTGACTGTTGAGTATTAAAGATGTTTAGGTCTGTGAGTTTTCAAATGCTTTTTGGTATCAATTTGGATTAATCCTCAAAAGATTTTTTTTGGACGTGACTATATTTAAATTGGTCACTTAGGTAGTTCAATTTAGTCCATTGTATAATCAAAACTGGAGTGTCTTAAAAAAAGATTTTTTGTTTTGTAAAGAGAATTCTCTTTGAGTCTGTTTCAGAGGAAAAAACAAATCGTTTATTTTTAGCTTAAAAACCATTTGGAGCAGCAGACTTAGATACAAATTTATTAAACTGCTGCTAATTTCGGAAAAGCGCCCGTGGCCTAATGGATAAGGCGTCTGACTTCTAATCAGGCGATTGTGGGTTCGAGTCCCACCGGGCGTGCTTTTTTTTTAATTATTATTATATTTTTTACATACATACAAAGTCAATTACTTCCTAGAGTTATTAGTTTACTTGTAGGATAAATCTTAATCCAATTCATAAATGATAGCCACGTCATTTTTCTAACATTAATAATCTAACTTGGCTTTGATCAATTTTTGTCATAATCCAAAGGGAGCTTCAAGATCATGATTTTTTTTTAAATTTTTATTCCTAAGTTAATCATTATATCTTTATATGCATGCATAAAAAATTATTATTATAATCAAATTATTTATAAAAATATTTATAACTAAATCCCTTTATCTTATCATTTAAAATTTTTAAAAAATTATAAATAATATATGTTAAAATAAATTAAAAAAATCTTATAAAAAAAATATATCGATCACATCCAAATAAAACATCCACGGGAGGGAAGAAGTGGCAAAAAATTAATAATGCTAGGTATTCTTTATCCTTGAGCAAGCCAGCTAATAAAGAATTGACAAAAGAATAATCATGACACACATCCTTTCTAAATTCCTATTGCGATGCTCCTTTTTCCTTTCCTTTTTAAATTTAATTTGGAACCTTTCAGCAGAAAATATTGTGTTATGAGATCCAACTACCACATGACACTACTTTTATTAGGTTGGAGAATTGGTGAATTTATTATTTCTCAACTTGAATTTAAAAGATTTTCATAAAATATTATATTCTAATTAATTACTATCATTAAAAAAAAATTTATACCTACAAATAATATTATTGATAAGATGTAGGGATGTAGTTACAAAAGAAAAAAATACCTATTTTTAAGAACGGAATTAAAGTCAAATTTTATTATGATATTTTTAGCAAGTTTTAATCAATCAAATGAAAGAAGTCACTAGTTTAGCTATTGCGCATGCGTTATTCCAAAAAGGCATTTAAATATAATAATGGAGTAATTAATTTTATTTTAAAATTCATCGCAAATAGCTAAATAATATAATGTTCAATTAGTTGCATAAAAATAAAATAGTCATTGCATAACTAATACGTCATTTAACTATTATTACCTTCTCTTGTTGTGATATCTCTACCAAATTTTAATGATGCTGATTAACTAGCTAACATAAAATACATTTTCAAAGTCAATAATAATTTACATATAAATTTTTTTAATTATTTATTATTGCTTAACGATTATTTATTACATTATAAACAATCCTTGTATTGTGATTGCACAATAACTACTAAGCAAACTAACACCTTTACTTACAAGAAAGTTTTGTCATATAAAGAGACGATTATCTTAAAGTAAGCATAGAATCAAAAATTTGATAAACTGCGAGAAAAAAAAAACAGTTGACAGAATCAACGATTTCTTATAAATTCATACTCATATTTAATAAAGTTATTACTCACATCATTGTAATACTTTATCTACTCGAATTCTCATCTACTTTCACATCAATTCCTGAAAACTAATTCATTTATATAGTTCTCCCAACAAGAAAAAAAATTAGAATTTTTATCTGAAAACAATCACATCAAGAACTTTGTATTAATGCACATTACTTAGATGAGTTCTAAAAAAATATATAGGAATAAATTTTCAACTTATTAATATGCTATACATGTACACAATATGCCGAGGGTTGACGCAAAAACTTAAATGTTAAATCCACCATAATCACAATAACAAAGCCTTTTACAGTCCTTCCGGATCTATGGATGGATCCACATTTGGCTTTCGGGTCAAGAGAGTAACCCGACCACGCAAATTTCAAAAAGGTGGGCCCCAAGCGTTACACTGACATGACGAACAGTGAGCAATTAATTTTTTAATAAATAATAATCAGAAAATTCGGTAAATTAAAATTAGCGAGAAATGAAAATGGAAATAGAAATGTTTCGTCAAATTAAACTAAACTAAAAGTCGTCTTCCTCCACTGCCCTGACGGCTTTTCAAAATTTCTCAGTCCACCTCTTGCCTTCACCCCTTTTCACATATATACGTACATAGATATTGTATGTATAGGCCAAACAGGAATTTAGGTGAATTGTGAGGGTCGATCTTATAGCAGAAGATCTCGGTGATAATATTTGAGGGATCTGCAACAAGCCTTTCCGGTTGGATCTGAACGGAAATGGCGTTATCCGGCATGAGAGGTTTGTCAGTTTTCATCAGCGACATTCGTAATTGCCAGAACAAAGAACAGGAACGTCTTCGTGTTGATAAAGAGCTTGGCAATGTTCGTACACGCTTCAAAAACGAAAAGGTAAACAACTTTACACCTTTACCATATATTCCAAACTAGTTACGGTCGGACTTGTTTGATATTTTATAGATGGATGTATGTGATGGATTTGTGTTCCATTTATTGCAGTAATTGGTTTTCCTTTGATTTTAGCTTATTCAGTTGAATTAGTTGAAGGTTATTGGGGTTTTGGTACCATGATCTATACTGTGTTTACATGTTATAAGTGGTACGTGGTGTTGTTTGATTCCGGGTTTAGGTTTAAACTTCTTAGGAATGGAATATTGTAGGGTTAAAGCGAATGGGTTTATCTGGAAGTTAATTAGAAAGCAGCATGCACTTGTTGAATTCATGCTTGTCTTTCACAGTATAAGTATTCTCTGGAAGATTTGAATTCATTGTGATACTATTTAGATTGATCCTGTTTCGAACCTGTGAGATGCTTAATTGTTTGCTTGTTTGGTAAAAAAATCCCCATACTTAGGCTAGTTAAGAATGCAGTGTGAAGGTGAATCTTTTTGTCCAACTTTATTCAATATCGTAATAGCACTTGTCAGAAAAAGACATCTCTTAGATTTTCTAATGGATGATGGTGAATTGTTAAGATTTCTTTAGCATGGATAGCAATTAGAGTTGTGAGGAGTGACTTTGTGGTGATGGTGCAAATGGAGCAATCTTGTTATCTATGCAAAAGCTGACTGTACCTATCTTAATGTGGATCCATACCCACATAATTCGCTTTAACTGTTGATATGTTCTCATAGACATATCTGTTCAATCCCTTAAGAACTGCGCCCCTAATCTATTAGATGGACTAAGGCGACGGAAGGGAAAAACTGAGCTCTTTATTAAATAGAGAGTAAAATTGGAATTTCTTAATTGCGTTATCACGTGAAGGACAGAAGTTTGAAGCAAACTCAGGTATAAGCTGTAGAACTTTTTAGATTTGAGCTGGTCTTAAGATCTGACATACTCCCTCTGTTCATTTTCACCCGTCTATGTTGGACTTTGCATGCGGTTTAAAAAAAAATGATTGGTTATGAGTATTTTACCATAATACCCATATTATTAGGTCTTAGAAAAAAATTAGGGAATAAATAATTAATGTTAAGGGCAACACAAGGAAAAAATAATTGTCTTTTCTTGATATGTTAAAAGTGTAGATAAAGAGCTTGACGATGTTCATACTTGCTTCAAAAACGAAAAGATCACAATTTTACACTTTCCCCCCTTTAGCTAAATATCCCAACTAGTTGGGATTGGATTTGTTTGCTACTTTCTCCGTTTAAAAAAGAATGACCTGTTTCTTTTTAGGTCTGTTTAAAAAAGCATAACCCAATTTCTTTTTTCACAAAACTTTAATTTCAACTTTCCACGTGGTATGGTTGAGGCCACAAGATTAAAGCGCATTTTGGTACATTTAACATAACTTTAATTTAGGACAACAAGATTGAAAAGTTTTCTTTGTTTTCTTAAACTTTGTGCCAAGTCAAACTAGGTCCTTTTTTTTTTTTAAACGAAGGGAGTATTTTATAGATGTATATGATGAGTTTTCCTTTCCATTTATTGTTTTGCAATAATTTGTTTTCCTTCTATTTTAGCTTTAGCTGTAGGATTATTGGGTTTTCCGTACTATGAGCTATGTTGTGTATGTATTATGTGCTTGTGTTGTTTGATTCCTGATTTCGGTTTAAACTGCATAGGGATGGGGTATTGTGGGATTAAATTGAATGTCCACGAGTGAAGGGGTTTATCTGGTAGTTAAGTGGAAAGCAGCATTCACTTATTGAATTCATATTTGTCTCTTACAGTATAAGTATTCCGTGGAAGATTTGAATTCAGTGTGGAGCTATTTGAACTGATCTGGTTTTGAACCTGCTAGATGCTTAATCTGGTTTTGAACCTGCAAGATGCTTACTCTGGTTTTGAACCTTCAAGATGCTTTATTATTTGCTTTTACTGTAAAGAATGTGCCAATTCAGGCTAGTTAAGATAGCAGTGTGAAGGTGAACCTTCTTGTCCAGCTCCATTCACTTTCGTAACGGCACTTGTCAGGAAAACATATCTCTTAGATTTTCTAATGCAAATTCTGATGATTTCATTAGTGTGAATAACAATAGAATTGTGAGGAATCATTTTGTGGTGATTCTGCAAATGGAACAATTCTGTGGTCTATGCACTGATCTTAACGTGGATCCATATATCCACATAATTTGCTCTACCTTTTAAATGGTTCTTGTGGGCGTATCTGTTCAACCCCTTAAGAAATGTGCCCCTAACATATTATTAGCTGGACTAAGGCGCCAAAAAGGGAAAAACAAGAGCACTTTTTATTATATAAATTCCTTGTGTGTTATCATGTATAGGACAGAAGTTTGAAGCAAAATCTAGGTATAAGCTGTAGAAATTTTTAGATCTCATCTGGTAGATGGCGCCTATTTTTTTTTGGTTGATAAGATGGCTCTCTCTATTTTTTTTTTTTTGGTTGACAAGATGGCTCTCTCTTAAGATGCGACATACCCCCTCCGTTCACTTTTACTTGTCCATTTTGGACTATGCGTGCCTCTTAAGAAAGAAGGATTGATATGAGTAGTTTACTAAATTACCTATATTACTTGATGTTTAGTATTAGGTCTTGGAAAATGATTTGGAGAATAAGTAATTAATGTTAAAGGTAAAACATGAACATAAATAATTGTCTTTATTGATATGTTATATAATTTTTGGGTCGAGCTCGTCGCATGAGCTTGTCTAGTGCCGGTTATCTTTCCTATGTAATTTGCAAGTTATTGCGTAGGAGTGCGGGTTTACCCTGTGAGCACCCACAGGTAGCGGCTGCGGGTTCCCCTTATCATAAAAAAGGTTTCAAGTAAACGTGAAATTTATTTTTGGAATAGTGGACAAGTAAAAGTAAATTGAGGGAGTATTTAAAGACTTTGAAGTAGCATCTGAAATAGTTACTTCCTCTGTCACGATTTATGTGATGGTGTTTCTGAAACATTCTCAAAGAAAAATTTATGTGATGGTGTTTAACTGCGCACATGTTTAAGAAAGAAAGGAATATCTATGGAACTTGTAAAATAAGTCATAGGTATTTGTATGACTATAAATCATAAATCATCTCATTAAGGGTAAAATGAGAAGTTCAAAGTTAAATTGTAATTAAATAAACAAATGTATTTCTTTTGCCTTCTGAATCGAGCCTAGTGCGGGCTACTTCCCTTGTGTGGTTGGCAAGCTATTCCATAGGAGCGTGAGTTTTATCCTGTACCACCCAAAAGGTAGCGGCTGCGAGTTTCCCTTATCATTAAAAAAGTATCATTCTTATTGGTATTTGGGACTTAAAAATGAAAGAGTGTTGCAAAAATTGGGATGGAGGGAGTATTGCTTACTGAGGATGCTATGGTTCTTCAATTATAAGCATTTACTAGAATATTGTGCAGGGTAAAAGGGAACTAGTAAAACAACAACAACATACCCAGTTGTATCCCACCAGTGGGGTCTGGGTAAAAGGGAACTAGTAATGTCTGAAAACAACTCCATACTGACAGAAACTGAGAAAATGTATGCCATTTAGGATGTGTGTATCATATTTGAGTAATCTATACATGTATAATTAATTGGTTCTCAAATGAAAGACTAAAGCGATCTATCAGACTGGAGACAAAGGAAAACAATATGATCCTACACACCATTGATGTGCAGGTGTGATCTTCATATTTTGGTATTATGTTGCATCTGAGTTGCATGAAAATGGAAAAGCCACTCTTACTTTCACTAACAACAATAACAACATACCCAGTGAAATCCCACAAGTGGGTATGGGGAGGGTAAAATGTAAGCAAACCTTACTACTATCTCATAAAGATAGAGAGGCTGTTTCCGGAGCAGTCTTAGTTTCACTATTCTTGAATTAGTTAACTGCATCATTCACAGCCATTTTTTTATAACCGTGGTGTTCGTGCCAACGTGCACGCACCTTGACTAGTTCCACAGGATAGTTGCTACAGCACCAGTTCCAATTGTACATCATCTCAACCATTGTAGACCACAACACTCTTTTAAGACAGGAGACAACCTAAAAGTATAGTACCATCACAAATATATGGTGTTAAACAAGTGCATTATTTGGTCACAATAGAAACAAGGGTCCATCGGAAACAGCCACTCTACCTTTGATGTAGGGTAAGGTTTGCGTACTCTCTACCTTTCCTTAGAGCCCTCTTTGTGGGACCACACTGGGAATGTTCTTGTACATGCTAAGGATATCAAGATGTATAAAAGCATAATTATGTATATAACTTTAGCTGTTTTCAATGAATTACAACAAATTAAGTTCAGACCTTAAAAGTTAAAACTAGCATCTTTTCTTTCAGAATATTCAGATGTTTCTATGTGGCCTCTCTCTCTCTCTCTCTCTCTCTCTCTCTCTCTCTCTCATTTTCTTTCTTTATCTATTTCTTTCTTACTTAAATACCTGGGTGCAGATGCTCCATCCTTTGTTCTTTACTCTATTCGCTTATTTAGTTTTGAGTTTCTTAAATTTGTTTAGTTAATGCGTGTAGAGCTGTCTGTTCCATTCTTGTTATTCTTTGCTCTGTTTGCTCATTTAATTTCTGAGTTTCTTAATTCGTTATTTAGTGTGGTCAGCTGTTTTGTCTGCAAAATTTAATTGGTTTCATCCTGTTGATGAAGTTGTATACTTTTTTTCCACAACAGGGGTTGACACCTTATGAGAAGAAGAAATATGTCTGGAAAATGCTTTACATTTACATGCTTGGTTATGATGTGGATTTTGGTCACATGGAAGCTGTATCTTTGATATCTGCTCCAAAGTATCCCGAGAAGCAGGTATCTCCTCATTCTTCTTTCATTCAATCACATGGATAACTAATCACCTTGTTGAGATATGTATTTTCAGCTGTAGTTTCTCTTAACACTATTGAAACCGTGGTTTTGTTTTGATAGAAGTAGTTGGTTATCAAAAAACAAAATTGTTTGAGAATGCTATTATGTTATAGTGAGAATGATTTTATGTTATAGTCTTTTGCACTAGTTAATCTCCCTACGTACAACTAGTGTAAGACTGAGGAGGTCATGTTCTAGTCTTTACTATGCTGAAGCTTCTGTTCGTGTAAATATTTGAAGCAAGGACCTAAGATTTGACTGATTATTTTTGTTTTGGTGATTTGCAGGTTGGGTACATAGTAACATCATGCTTGCTCAATGAGAACCACGATTTTTTGAGATTAGCAATTAATACAGTACGCAATGACATAATAGGTCGCAACGAAACTTTCCAGTGTCTAGCATTGACCTTGGTACGAGTTGCAAATGTTTTTGTGGTTTTTAGTTGCATATATGCATTTACTTTTCCTAGAAGGAATTTTTGTCTGCTAAGTGAATTGAAGCTTTGTGGTTCTTTTATCAATATTACAAATTTAATTTTCATGTATATGCACAGGTTGGAAATATTGGGGGAAGGGAATTTGCTGAATCTCTGGCACCTGATGTTCAGAAGTTACTTGTAAGTGATACTTGCAGTATAGGTACTTTAGAGTTTCAAAAGTGATGTTTGACCCGTTTGTTTTTCCTTCCTTTTGTACTGCAAGATATCAAGTAGTTGTAGGCCACTTGTGAGGAAGAAGGCTGCCCTATGTCTCTTGCGTCTTTTTAGGAAAAATCCTGATGTTGTGAATGTTGATGGCTGGTATGTGTAATGTTGTATTTAAATAGTTTATGGGATGACTTAACCTTGTCTTTCAACAGTTGGAGTTTTCCTGAAATTCCAGGTCAGATAGGATGGCACAACTACTAGATGAACGGGATTTTGGTGTCTTGACATCTTCCATGAGCCTTCTAGTTGCATTAGTGGCTAGTAACCATGAAGCGTATTGGAGTTGTCTTCCAAAATGTGTTAGAGTGTTGGAAAGGCTTGCCAGGAACCAAGATATCCCACAAGAATATACTTACTATGGGATACCGTCTCCCTGGCTTCAGGTCTGTTTATTTGTTACTGTTGAATATGCTTACTAGTTGAATGATAGTTATATTGAAAATTGGGTGAATGTATTGGCTGATCCTGTAAATCATAAATTTGATGAACCAATGCCAGTAAGAACAGGATCATGATCTCTGCTCACATATCATCTTAAATTTTGATCTCAGGTGAAGACTATGAGGGCTCTTCAATATTTCCCAACTATTGAGGATCCAAGCACTAGAAGATCATTGTTTGAGGTATATCATCTCTAAAAAGAAGTTTTTTTGCTGCAAAATACCATATTTTTTTACATGCCAGGGAAAAAATAATCTGGAGTCTTGTCCAGAACTCATTTCATTTTCATTATTACTTAGGTTTTACAACGGATATTAATGGGAACTGACGTGGTGAAAAATGTGAACAAAAATAATGCATCACATGCAGTTCTATTTGAAGCCCTTGCTCTTGTAAGTTTCTAATTATCAAGTCCTTATCCTGCACATATTGAGGTACAGTTCCATGCTTTATGTGAATTTCAGTGTTAATGGCTATGACATATGACATTTTAGTAAATTGTTTTTTTATGGAGAGCAGTTCTCTTCAAATATGATGTATTCTTATCTGTAAGTGAAAACTAATCCTGTGCTTCTGTTCTTGCCACTCTGAGAGCTGCTCCTTTTATCAGAATGCTACTTGTTCATCAAGAAAAACTTGCTCTCTTAACCCTTTGCGCACTTACTTTCTAAGACGTGCTATTTGGCACTATTTACATTTTCAAAACTTGACTGCTGGTTAAGTTCTTTTGTTTCCCCTGCTTTCTTGGAAGACTTGAGGGTTGAGTTCTAAGCGCTTTGCTGTAGGTCATGCATCTTGATGCCGAAAAGGAAATGATGTCTCAGTGTGTTGCATTGCTTGGGAAATTCATTGCTGTCCGTGAACCAAATATTCGTTATCTTGGCTTGGTAAGTGTAGCAGCATGCTGATTCATGTTATTTCTTCAATCATTTTTATTTTGCCTGTGTAAGAGGTTCTATAGTTCATCAGTGGCACTATGTAACATAGTCGTCCTATATATACCGAATTTCTCACAAGCTAATGTGCAAACAAATCCAGTTGACAGCATGCCAGCCTAGACGACTGTCTGATTCCTTATGTTATTATTGCCAAAATGCAGGAGAATATGACTCGGATGTTGATGGTTACAGATGTACAGGATATTATAAAACGACATCAAGCTCAAATTATTACCTCACTGAAGGATCCTGATATCAGGTGGAGTATGAGTATTAAATTGGAAATATTCCATATTATGACATCTTCTTGTAAGCAAAGTAAAATTCTTTTGGACATTGATTACTTCTTAAACAAATTGGGTTGGCTATCGCCGCTTATCAAATGTCTGATAATACATCTGGAGTCTTATTTGATTATCTGCAATGTTCTTTGTTATATTTGTTTTTCCCTTTTTGATAAATTCAGGGAAAGAGATTCCTTGTAAATCCTGTCCCCTGTTACTTTAACTGTTTAGCACATGTTCTCCAACTCAGAGTTTTTAATTGCTTCCTTTACTGATGCTAACTACTCTATACAGCATTAGAAGACGTGCCCTTGATTTACTATATGGCATGTGTGACGTTTCTAATGCAAAGGACATAGTAGAAGAATTATTACAGGTATATAACCACCTGACTGTGAGTTATATTCAACTTTCCTTCTCGATGTATTTAAGTATCTTCTCTATGTAATGAAAATGTTGAAGAAGGTAAAAGGAAAATATGCAACTAATTTTATCTGTTTTCAGTATCTCAGTACAGCAGAGTTTGTGATGCGTGAAGAACTGTCGCTTAAAATAGCAATTCTTGCAGAGAAGTTTGCTCCTGATCTGTCATGGTATGAAATTGATATGGAACAGAAAAATGTGCATTGTTGTCATGTACTATGTGAAGTCACGCTTTAGAGGTTGTTTTATACAAAGATCTCGTCTATTATTCGTGCATATCTAGCTCTAGCCTTTACTCTTCTTTTTTTTTTAGCACTCAGATCTAGTTGTTTCTGAGAACTGTTTCTTTGTTGGTATACGATGTGGTAGCATCTAAGAGTGTATTCCTGTTTCACATGCAGGTATGTCGATGTCATCCTTCAACTAATTGACAAGGCTGGCGATTTTGTCAGTGATGACATTTGGTTCCGTGTTGTGCAGTTTGTTACAAACAATGAAGATCTTCAGGTAACTATAGTTGTCCTTCCGTTGGTGCAGTTGGTCTCCGCTTCTTTATAGGTGGAGTTCAGTCTGCTCTGTGTCTTATTTTCAAACTTCCTTCCACAGCCTTATGCGGCTTTGAAAGCCAGAGAATATCTTGATAAGCCTGCCATTCATGAAACAATGGTCAAGGTGCGTTCTTTTGCTATGACTCTTTATAGTGTAAATGAAAAATTATAAACCATCCTGAAGATGAAGATATTTCTTGGTCCTCTTATATTTTTGGTGTAAACATGAATATATGGAAGACAGAGAATCTTTTGTTGATGTTCTAGGATCTCTGTAACTTGTTAATAGAATAGAACATCTTCCTTTATTCTTTTTCTGTAATTATGGACAGCTAAACATTATGTGCTGCCGTTAATATTATACAACAAATGTTAGTTTCTCATGATAATAAATTATTGACCCTGTGGATGTTGTTGCATAAATGTGATGTTTTTGCTGCGGAATTGTCATGCAATACATTGCTAGCTAAGAATAGGAATGGCTAACCCAGTAATCTGATACACTGAACACTTGCTGTAAGAGCACTGGATACTAACAGTGCAGTGCAGCATCAACTATGACAGGAATGCAAATTGTGGAAATCTAACCACTGGAGTAAACTATTTGAAGGGGTTAATCTAATTTTAGGGTTTGTGTTTGCTATGGAAGATTATATTTCATTTTTCCTATTGGAACTCATGAGCAGCTCAGAAATCTCAACATCTTATTTTAATAATTTAATAAACATTGGCAATTCGTAAGAAAAATACTCTTTTAAGACATTGTAATTAGAGGTTGCTCTGATCACCTGAAGGCACATGAATTGAGTAGTGAAAACCAAGTCTAGAATATTTGATTCCAGGTGGAAGAGTGGCTGAACGTGTCCCTTCCCACAAAATTTAGAGACTTGAGATGTCCATAAGATGTCAATACACCACTGAAGAAAACTTTCTTCTCTATGATCTGCACCATCTCCTAAACCTTTAAGAGAGACCTGTTGCACCTTGTTCTAGTGCGTGCCCCATTCCAGGAATAGGCTTCTGTTGAAGATTCAAAAGTTAAGCCACGTCCTTAATAATTTTAGACATGGTTTTGCATGCCTCTGTTTTACACAGGCCCAATGCTTTTAAAAGCGAAAAGTGCAAAAGAATGACAAGGTCAACGGGCTTGAAGCGAAAAGCGATATATGGAACACACTTCTTTTTTTTGTTACAATGGCTAAAAGAACCAAACATACATAAATTTTGTACTATGATTCACTGTTATCAAAGGTGCTTAAGCCCTGCAACGAAGCTCAAAACATGTTGAGCACTGTGCCTAGCTTAATGTGCACTTCAGTATCGTTCATCAAGATTCTAAGGCATACTTTTCCTTGGAGTTTTTTTTGTGCTTTTTGCTTTTGATGACACTGCTATAATTATCAAGTTGCAATTGAAGTAATTAATTGATAAGATATGATAATGCCAGTATTAACCAACTTGTTGAAGTTGAGAATTCATAGAACCTGTGTAGGGCTAAAAGTTGGGTGTTCCAACTTATAACTTTTAAAAAGCCAATCCAAATGACCCCTAAATCCATGAAACTATAACCCCTCACTTTGGACACTTGCCTTAAATGAAAAGGTGGTGGTTTTTAATAATACTACATGGGCCTCCTCTTCGTTCAAGCTTGCAGACTCAAGCATGTAACACCTTAAGACAAGGTTTGGATTGCCTCCTCTAATTAACATGGGTTGCCTTGTACTTTGTTGTTGGCTACAATACCTAACCCTGTCATATAGTTTTAGCTAACAAAAAAAGTGTCAGACATTTTTCCTTAATGTTCAGCTTCTTTTCATGTTTTACAGAAAAATTGCAATCGTGCAAACATAAGCTCTCAAAGATCAAAATTTCTTTTCCACAAGTTTCTACTCTAAATCTTGATGTGTGCGGGTCCTACCTCATATCAATGGTGGAAATAAAATATTATTTTGAAGCTACTGAAATATTTAATTTTGGTATGGTGTGATGGAACAGGTAAGTGCATATATCCTTGGCGAATACAGCCATCTTCTTGCCAGAAGGCCAGGATGTAGCCCAAAGGAAATCTTCAGCCTCATTCATGAGAAGCTTCCTACTGTTTCGTAAGTACATTTCAACATTTATTCTCAGTTTGCCATCATTTCTGATTTTTTCTGTTATCATACACCAATTATATTGTTTAGGACTTCAACAATTCCTATTCTTCTTTCAACATACGCAAAAATTTTGATGCATACACAACCACCAGACCCGGAGCTACAGAATCAGATATTGACAATATTCAGAAAGTAAGTTTTTTAGAGTGATGTAATTTATGCATCTCGTATGTTGTTCAATGTGCCAATATATCCAAATGTATTCAGTTAATGGATAGAACTGCTCAATATCTTAGATATGAGAGTTGCATTGATGCTGAAATACAGCAACGAGCTGTGGAATACTTAGAGATGTGTAAGAAAGGTGCAGCCTTAATGGATGTCTTAGCTGAAATGCCTAAGTTCCCTGAGCGACAGGTATGCAAGCAACTTTACTTTTGATTAATTATCATCTACCATGTGTTTGCATAATTGACCTTTTGGTTTGAGGATGGCCTTCAGCTACATTATGCTGTCACAAGAACACAATATATGTTATCCTTTTCCATTTTTTAGTTATCATTGATTTTATCCACAAATTCTCTTTGGATGTAGTCCTCATTAATTAAAAAAGCTGAAGATTCTGAGGCTGATACTGCTGAACAAAGTGCGATCAAGTTACGTGCACAGCAGCAGACCTCAAATGCTCTAGCAGTAACAGATCAACCCTCTGCTAATGGTACTCTACCTGTCAGTCACCTTGGTATGGTGAAGGTTCCAAGCATGACCAACACGGTAAGATGTTTCTTGCACCATTATGCTGAAGTGAAGATTTAATTGTTCAATGGTGAGTATAGGACTGTAATTAACATTTATTTCATGTTCAGGATCGCAACTTAGCAGATCAAGGGGAGACTGAGCCAAATGGAACTTTGACTGTTGTGGATCCTCAACCTCCTTCAGCACCTTCACCTGATGTTCTGGGAGATCTTTTAGGTCCATTGGCTATTGAAGGCCCTCAACCTGCTACGACCCAACCTGCCCATAACTTGGGTTCTGGTGTCGGCATTGCTTCAAATGCAGAGGATGCACTAGCACTTGCACCTGTTGAAGAACAGACTGCAACGGTCCAGGTACTGCTCTGGTCTGACTTTGATAATTTTGCATTACGTTCTGGCTTCATGTGATGACTTATATTTTTGTGAAAGAAAGATGTTGCCTACTCCTTCTGTATATTTGACTAAGATGGGCATTCCTACTATGACTACAAATATTTGTCTCTGGCCGGTGGATGTTCTTTTACTCCTCCGTTCCAATATATATGACTTAGTTTGATTTGGCACGAAGTTTTAAGAAAGAAAAGAGTGTTTTGAAACTTGTGATGTAAATTAAGTCGTATATGTTTGTGTGCTATAAATCATTTCATTAAGGGTAAAACGGGCATTTTAAAGTTAAGTTGTTACTATATAGAAAATGTTTCATTCCTTTTAGGTGACTAAATAGGAAGTTGGGTCATATAAATTGGGACAGCGGGAGTAACTGATTTTAGCTTAAGTCGGATATGATCAACATTTCAAATTCAGAGAGTCTGTTTGCCACATTTATAATTTCAATGTAGTTTCCTCGTCACCTCTAAGTTCACGCTTCTGACCATCTTGTTATGTTTTATGGTTGTAGCCGATAGGAAATATTGCCGAAAGGTTTAATGCCTTGGTCCTCAAAGACAGTGGTATACTGTATGAAGATCCTTATATTCAGGTACGTGCAATGTCTACTTTTTTGTAACCGTCGCTGATATACTTCTCAGCACTTAGTTTAGTTTGTTTACACAATTCCAGATTGGCACAAAAGCAGAGTGGCGAGCACATCATGGACGACTTGTCCTCTTCTTGGGAAATAAGAATACAGCTCCACTTGTTTCGGTTCGGGCTTTGATATTGCCCCCATCTCATCTGAGAATGGAACTGTCATTAGTACCTGAGACTATTCCTCCCCGTGCACAGGTTAGTTTATTATTGTGCTTTTATTTGGGTGGACTTCCTGCCTTTTGTTCTTGTCAGTCTTTTTTCTCTTTTGATTACCTAGCGCAATGAACTCTTGTAGGTTCAATGTCCTCTTGAAGTAGTCAACCTCCGTCCAAGTAGGGATGTGGCTGTTCTTGATTTCTCATATAATTTTGGGGCGCAATTGGTATGAGACATTTATTTTCTGATCATCAATTCACAGTTCTTATAGTGATAAGTGGTGTGTGTATTGATGTAGTTGTGCATTTTACAGGTTAATGTTAAACTTCGACTTCCTGCCATCTTGAATAAGTTTCTTCAGCCTATAACAGTATCCGCCGAAGAGTTTTTCCCACAGTGGAGATCACTTTCTGGGCCACCACTGAAGCTCCAAGAAGTGGTATGTCTTTTTGGCTCTTGCTTGACCTGTGGAATATACATATATTTCTGTAGTCTGTATGTATGAGAACGTCAATAGTAAAATCCTGGACTTCGATCTTTGTGTATGTAGTTTACATTGTAATCCCAATCACTGTCTCTTAACTTATTTGGCTAATATGACCAGGTTAGAGGTGTAAGACCAATGTCACTTCCGGACATGGCAAACCTGTTCAACAGTTTACATTTGATGGTTTGCCCAGGGCTTGTAAGTTTTTGATCTTTTATCTTTCTTCTAGTTGGCGCTGTCCATGTGAATTTATTCGTTAAATTGCACTTTCGATTTCTTATTCAGGATCCAAATACAAATAATTTGGTTGCTAGCACAACTTTCTACTCCGACAGCACACGAGCCATGTTGTGTTTGGTAAGCTAAGGGTCTTGTGGTTTCTGGGCTAAGATGTTCTATAAAATATCGTTAATGTCAAAGTGATTCAATTAGATATTGTATGACTTACCATTTCCTTCTGATGGAGGTGGTACTTATTGAACCTTCATAGGATGTCAGTGGTATAATGTATCATATGGTTGAAACTACAAACTGTGCAACTATTATCTAACTTATATGGTTGTATACAGGTAAGAATAGAAACAGATCCAGCTGATAGAACTCAACTGCGTATGACAGTTGCTTCTGGAGATCCTGCTCTAACATTCGAGTACGACCAAAATGTTCATTTGTAATGTCACTTCTTGGTGTTCATTACGAACTTATTGTTAACTTTCAAACTTTCTTTTCACTATGTAGGCTGAAGGAGTTCATTAAGGAACAATTGATTATTATCCCTGCAGCTCCCACGGCTGCTGCACCACCAATTCCTCCCCAACCTCAGCCAACCTCTCCACCTCCACCAGTATCAGACCCCGGGGCGCTGCTTGCTGGTTTGCTTTAAGTGGTTTTCAATTTGTGGTGTATTTTGTCCACAAACGACGGCTGTAAAATTTGTTTATATTGCACAACCCACACGTCCCATAGGCAAGATGGACACTGAGAAATGGGATGCCAGGGCTGGCGGAAGAGAGGGTGAGACCTGTGATCGGCATAGCATATCATTGGATTTCTGGGACGTTAAATCAGAGTTTTGAGATTCTTTTGCACATATACCTTGTGCGTTTGTGAGGTCTGTAGTCTTTAGATGTGAGGGTCTATTAATTATTTCGTCTCCCTTAAATTTTATATTTGTCTTAGTCAGGCTTTACACAATTGGTTCACTTGGTGTTTGTAAGTTCCACATTGGTTTGCCCCTATGTATTTTAGTTTCCTATGATTATAATTAGGAAAAAGAAATAGAGCGTTGATTGAATTTCTTGCCCGTTGTCTTGAAGATGTGTTAAAGGTGTTTCACATAATAACACTCAATAATCTAAATGAAGCTCATCCTGGAGCAACTGTTTCAGCATAGGATTATTTTGCAGTGTTGGAAGATTTTTAAGAATGCTGTTGCATTTACAACTCTAGCAAATTTAAGTTTATTATTGCAAGGAAGTCCTGTAATAGATGGATATGAGATCACTTGACTGATTAACTCATGCAATCAAGAATTTAAATTCTATCCATCAAGGCTGGAGCAAATTAATGCAACCTCCTAATAATCTTTTCTAAAAGACTCTGTGCATGACCATGCAAAACCAATCAGTTTGTAGGTGACCAATTTACTTGGCGGACATCACGACTGGCCAGCTCATTTTGATTCATTCTCATATTGTGACGAAAAAAGTAGCAATGGTAAGCCCCTTCAATCAGCCATTATGTATGCCTAAGATGCACCAGCCTAAATAGTGATTAAGCATCAATTATCTCCATTCCCTACAGTTGCCGCACTTCCAACCATCTTCTCCAGACTCCTCATCATCCCAAGGTGAACAATGACGGTGGATCCATATATCACATGTTTCACAACAAAGATTAGGGTGTGGTTCTTTAAGTGAACACATCTTACATGGAACTGCAAAAGCAGCAGTAGATATTTTGCTAATTGCAGGCCCGTGCTTGACATAAGTCGTATCAGCATTCTTATCAGGTAGAAACCTTGATGTTTCGACAACCTTGTTTAAAGCGGCAAACGACTCGATTCCATCCAATGGGCCACAATCATCAGATGCAAGTAATTCATTGAAAGGGAAACTGGTCTGAGGCTCAAACTCCATATACTTGCATTCGTGACCATCTTCCTTGGAACTCTCCCTTGAAGTATCCACTTCAGCTATAGAAGGGGTGGATAAATCATTCAAGGGATTGGTTGCAAGAAGGGCACCTGAATGCTTCTCAAGTCCTATGTTTCTTACTGGCTGTTTAGCACTCCGCTCAACATGAGTTGGCATTTCTTCTTTAGGAAACACTGTGTTTCCTCCAAGAGGAATGGATAACTCAGAAGAAGATTTCAAAGCAGTCTCTTTCTCTCTCTGAAGTCTGACTGGCTGTTCTCTTTGACATATAGTTTCCACATTCCGTTCACAATCATCCACTGGAAAATGTGAGGTGAATTCTTCAACAGCAGAAACAAGAGGCTTATTATCCTCCAAAGCTGGAATGGCCATATCCTCATCTTCCTGCAGCTCCGAAATGAACCCAGAATCAGGCTTAATTCCTTGTCTATCCATCTTTGAAGCCCTTGCGCACATCCTCTTTTCCTCTAATTGTCTTTTGCTTTTTGGATCTAAGTAAGGGCAGATGGGCATTCTAATCCTACGACATTTGCAACATTTGAATCCCATCACTTCAGAAACCTTTGACTCCTCAAGTTCAACAGCTTCAGCATGGTACCAATCTGTGACTCAAAAGATTAATTGTCAACCCCAAAAAAGTAACCAACAAACTCAAGACAAAATACAAGATTCCTGCATAGAAAAACTTACATTTGCATGTTTCACAATGGATGTACATGAGATAAGGATCATATGGCTTAGAGCAAAGGCGGCAAACAGGTCTTACCAAACCACAATCTGGATTTCTCCGAAGAATGTGTTTAGATCTAAAATCACTAGTATCCTCGTTATTCTTTCGCCAAATAACACCCCAGTGGTGCTTCCCTCGTGTCACCAAATTTGAACTAGCATGCTTCACCTTAGAAGAATGCTTTAGAGTCGCAGTGGATGGAGATGGATTACTAGAAGTACCAACTGTGGATGCAGATGGATTACTAGAACTACCAACTTTTCCTCCTTTTCTGGCTGACACGGGAACGGGACTGTCTTTTCCTTGAATGAGTAAAGGACTAGTTGGAGATTGACTAATTTCAGCTTGCGTTAAAGACCTATTCTGGTAACACTGGTTGCAGGAGGTCATAAAGTCCGGCTCCTCATTAGTAATAACTGTTGAACTAATTGAACATTCCTTATGACAGAGACCTACAAGAAAAATTCTCAGATATTTAATAGAACAATTGCTCATACACAGACTGGCGTGCGAGCCAAATAACAATATCTTAAGTAGCTGATCAATTGGTACCTAGGCACGTCTTGCACTTGACTGCATTCCTGGAGAAGAGGGATCATATCAATAAAGGATTGTGTAAAAGAGCTGAAAAGGAATTTTGAAATATATATTAAATGGGTACCTAAGTAACACATCCGCTTCACATGAAGCACAACAATGATTAGCATTGCCATCTCTCTTTTGTGCAAGATAAGAGAATACATCTTTACAAGAAGCCACCAAGCACCTTTTCTGCGACCTGGGAAGTGCATTAGCGAACTTGTTGGCTGAGGGGAGATCTTTCTCCAAGTTTTCTTCATAATTTTTTATTATATATAAAGGAATCCGTGACTCAGAAAACCAATATTTTTCCTTTCCCTCTTGACTTTGCTCTACTTCTATTATACTCTTCTTGACACGAGATGGGACATGCTTCTGATTTCCAAAAGCAACACTATATCTAACCTCATCTCCGACGATTCTTTTATGGCATATGGAAGCGTTTCTAAAGGAAGATGCTTCTGACTCAGGACCTTTTCCATCCAGGAGGCTCTGTTCAGGACTAACAACATCACTCCATCTCAGATGCATATCTAGGTACCTGATCTGTTACATGACCAAACATAATAAGAATACTTAGCCTGACTTGAGACTTTTCTGCAGAAAGAAAGGAATTAAAAAACCTATTGCAATGTCATAAATCACCTGAAGTGCAAGTTGTGATATTGTCTTACACACATCAACTGCAGCTCGCCAAGCAAGCTGCCTGCTTATTTTGGCAGTCTTGGACCCGTCAGGATAATGAATACCAGGTATCTTTCTCAGACCACCTGCTCGAGTAAAAGTTGTTAGTGGATTCTCCCCCACTCCAAAATTTGTATTCCACTGAATTTATTAAAACAAAAAAAATGAATCTTCTATGAAGGACAAAAATAAGTTCACTGGGCACACAAGGTACCGTGATGCGCTGCTTTCTTCAACATTGACCGGGGTAGAGTTGCTTTCTGGAAGAGAAGCTTCGAGAGTATGCCTCCTCTCCACCAAGTGAAGTCCTTCAGTGTAGTTTTGCAATCATCAGCAGTTACTTTAACCATTGATGATGGTTTCCTACCCCGCCTCCCTGATTTTTGCTTATGAGATGATTCCATAACACCAGTAGTTGAATGAGTATTGGAAGATTCAGATGCTCCACCATCAACAAGCTTAAACCAGTCCACAGAAAAAGCAACAAACCGGATATTCTCCTCAAACTGCAGTCCACACACTATGTTCTTAAGCATGAAGAGCATACTATCTATAGGTGGTAATGACATATGTAAATAATAGCTACAATATACAACTGGATCCAATAGCACTTCGGAAAATCAACAGTTGGAGGACCCTTAGAAAAGTTCAAAAGTAGGATAAGGCTTCTTATTTAAATGCAAAGCTACCAGTTTATAAATAACAAGTATTCAGTTCCTACCACATAAATTCCTAAAACAATCAAAAGTGCAACTTAAGAAATTTTGGATTTTGAAGTGTAGTAGCCAGATTCATTATTGAAATTCAGTTTGATAAGCTGCTAGTATAATCAATGCACAAGGCTCATGTCATTACTGCACTTGCAGCAGAAAAAATACTCCTCAATGAACAAGAGCAAAGTTGAGGGCAAAAGCTTCATGTGCAAATAGTGTGGATGCACCTCCGAATTACGTCCGGCCACAGGATCTTTTAGAAGTTGTTCAGTGCTGATGGTAACTTTTCTTCCATTTATTTCCCATGTGATTCTACCATTATTTAATAGCAATCACATTTGTCTTAATAAAACAAAACATAGGCTAATGTCGCTTCCTTGAGCAATAACATTAATTTGCTAGATTTTCTTGTATTATTAAATGAAAAATGTTTATTATGTATGCTAATGCTGTATTATCTTAACACCATTACAATGTCTAATACTGATTAGTTATACTCCAGTATACGAATAATGCTTGGATGAGGTGAAAAAAAGGGAGGCAAGAGTAGAGGAGGTAAGAGAAGTGGGCATAACTGATCCCCCTTGTTGTTTGGAAGAAGAAGGAAACGAAACTATAGGTATACAGCTCTTCCGTTTATAACGAAAATTAGTTTATAAGTTCTGACTTCTGAGCCGTAAGAGAACTAAACGAACTTTTCCTACTTTGTGTTCGCATCAAGTTCTGACCCCTAAGAGAACTAACCAACTTTTCCTTCTTTGTGTTCACATCCTTCCTTGAAATAAACCTAGTTTTCACATAAACATCCTATAACTGTGGACTTATTCACAAAAAATACTACTAGTTCAAACTTTAATGCTTAAAAGCAATAAGCGAAAACAGATGTTACACAAATCTAGTCAACCAAGCAACAGAAGTTGATTTGAGGAAAGCATTCTGTGACAGACACTTTCACAAGGGGCTAAAAAAACAACAAAAATAAAATTTACTCAATAACTTACTTGAAGCAGAAGAGACTTTATCACAGTGCAACTAGTAGCTTCTTCTGCCTGTTTACGCCATTGTTTTCTAAAAGCTGTACTTAGAAAAGGACCAACTGTCAGACCACATAAGCTCTGCTCCATCAATATAATATATGTGGCAATACCATGAAGATTTCCCTCCCCAACACTTGCGGGATGAAGACGAGCTAGTATTGCCCCCTTAATGGCATTTGATGCTGCGGCATTTAACAAGCATCCTTTCTTACTAGTCACAGCAGCCTTACAATTAATACACCAACTACATCTTTCCCTTGGTACTTCCACAACCTTCTTTTCAGTATTTGGCCAGAAAAAGCGTGTTGCTGCTGATGAGAAAGCTTTTGCTTGAAGTAAAACATTAGCAGAAAGTTTCTGCCTATTGTCTAAAGCATGACTTTCTGCACCTTGATTTTCTCCTGGAGAAAGTTCAGCTAGATTTGCAGCAGCAGATGCAGCAAAATCTCCATGCAGATAACTATTTATGTATCGTTGAGGTCTAAAGGATGACCCCATGTACATGCAGCCACCAGTGGGTTCTCTGTGACCCATTCTGCTGCGTCGGCCACAAGCCTTTGCACATTCAAGAGACACTGCAATTCCAGAACATTTACTATTAACTTGTTCCACATAGTTGATACTGCTTCTTGAGGTACAAGTAGCAATTTCTACCAACTTTGTGTCGTCTTGTTGAGTCCGCTCAGATGGAATGACCTGCTGACCAACTGAACTAGCAGGTTCAATATATTTCATTCCAGCTTGTTCAGATGAAAGCAAGTCTATAGATGCATTACTCTGTCTTCCCATAGAATCACTATCCACCGGGTAACAAATACCATCAGGTTGCATAACTGCACCCAAAGTCTCATTGAACATGGGTTCCTTTGATAAACCAACCATAGAAGCATCTTCTGAACTGAATTCAGTAACACAACTTCCAGTATTCTCTCCCTCAGGACTTCCCTTGACCAATGGAATAAGTGAAGATGTAGAGAAACTAGTACATGTTGTTGCATTTGGTCTGTCTGAACCAATTTCTGACAGTCCACCATCAGGGAAAGAGACATTGCCAGGAATTTTCCAGTATTGCATAATTCCTTTGCATATTTCAAGATATAAAGTACTGTGCTGAGCATTGGCATTAAGTGCTTGCAGGACTCTGGGAACGTCCTTCTTGTTGTAGTATCTGAAAATAGAGTCTGCGCCAGACAAGGCCTTCAACCTACAAACAAAGATCAGATGTATTTTAGAAAGAGACAGGGCTAAAGCTGATTGCAGCCTAAACTACAAAAGGAAAAAGTGCATTCTACATTTCCGAAGATCAGCGAACAGCCAAATGAAGCAACTGAATACAGTAGATCAGAAAAGAAGTCACAGAGACATACACGAGCAAATGACCACAAGTACCCAAGAAGATTTGTCCATAGGAATCAACACCAAAAAGCTCTGCTCCTTTCAGAGCTGTTCCCCTCATAATTTTTGGTTCAATTTCGTTGATTATGCACTCAGGACAATACCATGCCCCTTCTGGTATATGCATCTTGCTAACTCCAATGCACCTTGCATGGTAAGACGATGGACAACCATCACAGCAAAGCAAAGTCCCCTCCATACCACAGAGACAGCATTCATCACTGTTACTGTTTTGATCTGCACCAGCGTCATAATCTTGGTTACTAACCATAAGTCCTAAGCTATCAGTACTACAACACTGCTTTCTTGCATGATTTTCTTTATAGAGTTCGATCACTTCTTGTTCCTCACAGGCAGAAGTTTTAGCATATCTGGGATGAACTATTCTTGGTGCACTGACAGAAGCAACGTCTATACTTATATCTGACTCAATACCTGCCTTTGATTCTTCACGCATGTCAATTTCTGCTCTTAGTTCTTCAGAATCTAGAACATCATCACACAAAATCTGCAAAACCATGATTTTCCTGCCAGCAGATAACAAGTAATATTCCCTCTGTAAAGTATGGGGATAAAAGCCTTTCCAACCAGGTTCTGCTGTGTATCCCATTACTGATAAATAATGAACTAGATATACTGGCCAAGTCATTGTATCAAGCAAGCCCCAATCAATGCCCCTAACAGCAAGCAACATGAGTTAATTTAGACTTATCATCTGTAGGTGTTCAATAATGCACTTAATATGAGATGATGCAAGAATTATAAATATAAATATGCAATGAAAAGAGATGTTCCCTGACTATTGCTCATCCACAGAAATATATATCAGCTAGCTAATTCAATAAGGATAACATAGGCCAGTTGAAATAGCATGTCACTGCTAATAAAGTTGCATGGTTATAGTGGAATGGTGGAAATTACTCTTCACATTCTAAAGTAGATAGTCTTTAAGCCAAAGGGTTATCAGAGAATCATGGCATTCCAATGTCTTTAGGTGGGTATCAGCAGCAGAATGGGTCAACCCTCTGCAGGTGCAGGCAGAAAAAGTAGTAATGAAATTCTAGTGAGTCATAAATGCAATCGGTAAATTGAGCTTATCAATTTGATAACTCTGTCTAATTATACAGATATCTAGGCATTCTTCTGATTTCATTTGTGGACGACCTGGTAGCAGCACTTACATCTCAAGGAAATTAAGTATTATGACAGAATTTCACTAGAACTATCAACAATAAAAAATTTCATTAAAACAATTATTATTATTATTATTATTATTATTATTATTATTATTATTATTATTATTATTATTATATTGATGACCACATGATGAAAAATTCATTCATGAAATAATTAGATATGCTTACCTTAGGCACTTTGATGCAAGCGCAGAATCATCAGATGACAGCTTGTTGAGGTGGCGCCTCAAAGCACCACATGATTAAAAATTCATTCATGAAATAATTAGATATGCTTACCTTAGGCACTTTGATGCAAGCGCAGAATCATCAGATGACAGCTTGTTGAGGTGGCGCCTCAAAGCACACATAAGTGCAACATGAACAGAGTCGAACAATGTGTTTGAAGCAGAGCAATTGAGTGCTCCTACAAAATCCTCAAGTCCAAACGGACATAAAAATAATCTGATACTAAACGACCGTAAAAATGTATAGACAGACAAGAGGTATGATACATACTCCTGTGGAATACCAATATTGTCAGATGAAGGAGGCAGTTGAGGTGCAGGAAATACAAGCACTTCTACCTCTGAACTCAAATCATGCTCCATATAACCTTCAGACAAATCACTCACCAAATCAGAATCATGTCCTTGGTTGACCTCAAGTTTAACTGAACAATCTATGTCCGGATCTTTTGAAACTGTCTCAGCTGAATGCTTAATACGAGAGATAATGCTCGTAGCCACGGTATTGACTACTACTTTGTCTAGCTTCTTCTTTTTTTTCAACCATTTTCCATTCAACTCATCATCTTCAAACGAAACCACCCTCACTTCACTGCTATCCATATCTTCAAAATCTCCATCCTCATAAACAATCTTATACAAACCAGTATCATAAGATATGATCTTCCCCATGTATATCCCTCTGCCCTTAAACTCCTTCCTAATATATCTTCCCAAAAATGCCTTTGGCCTCAATACCGCCCGTTTCTTCCCCTCCTTGTCCATCTGAACATAGTTTTGCCGCCTTTTTCTGCCTCGCCTCTCTGATCTGTCCACAGCAGCCCCCATTCCACAAATATAATCCAAAATTTTATCCAAATCAGACCATACACCAATTTATTTTGTTTTACAAACACAACAAAAAACAGTGAATTTATTCACCACAGTAATGATCGTCTTGTTACTTTTACTGATTCAGATTGCACCTATTTCACATATATAACGAATATATTAGGGGTTTACCCATAAATCGCAACAACTTAAAGAAAAAAAGAACAGCAAATGATGAAGCATTCAATGTATATATTTAAGCCGTACTAAGGTTTGAACTCAATTAAAACATATAAGTCTCCGTCTACCACTATACAGGGAGGAATAAGTAATATGTTCATACACGAGTATCTGCACATACATACACACTACACTGATATATAAATTGAACATTCATGCACACAGAAAACACATACGCATACCTTGTTACAACGCCATTGAAGGAGCGATGAAGATATGAAGCGGTTCCGGCGATGAAAAGGAGTCGTGGTGTGAACTGTGAAGAGGCTTCTCTGCCCTAAACAGAAAAACCACAATCTGCTACAAGGAGTTTATAGTGAATAGGGCTTCTCCATTTATATATTTAGTGGGCTTGCAAATACATGGTAAGTCAGTTTTTCTGAGTTTGAAACTCGCGACCGGGGGCGATTTTGGCGGTGTGCGAGGCTATTTGAATCCGAGAAATAAAAGAAATTTAATTTTTAAAAATTAATTAAAAAAAATTAACTACTCTTCCTCCTTTTTTTTCATGGAAACTATTTTAACTAGTCAGGACTAGTTTAAATGAGTTCTTTTATAATATGATAATGATATACACATATATTAAAAAAATTAATGATTGTAATGTCTGAATCAACTTTCACATATCTTTCCTAATTTCATGAAATATTTATTTTCTCTCACCAATATCAAATATTGAGTAACTCCGAATGTTTATTTCCTCTCACCAATACCAAGTATTGAGTAACTCTGTGTGCCAAATATTGATTTTGAATTCAATATTGTGAATAGGTATAACAAATAAAAGAATGGCTTCATCTTTATTTATAGGTAGTAAGAAAAATGATCATTTGAAATACATAGTGTCAACAAATAATTTTAGCATTGACATGCAACTGTATTTGATATTTGATATTTGCAAGAGATAAAAGAAATATTACTTTGTTATTTAACACACTGTAATTTGTCCCACTATGTTTGTATGTGGTATCTGAATACTATGCAGCTCTCTATAGTATACTCACATTCTACAGCATACAACATATAAGCGGAGCTATATTCACCCAATGGTGATCAGATGAACACCCTTTCGTTAATTTTTTTTTTCAAATATATAAGTTAAATATAGATATTTTTATACATATCAATTTTTAAACACCCTTAATATAAAAATCATTCATCCATATTCTAAAAGTATGAATACCTTTAATGAAAATAGTAGCTCTGCCACTGATACAACATAGTTCCTTGCTTGAACATTGTATGAGTTCAACTCTCATAATTACAGCAACGCATATTCTACAAACAAATGCTTGTTCGTCTCCATTACTGATGCTTGGCACAGGCAGCAAATTAGTATCCTCTACGTGCATGTTCATATGGGACATTCTTGAGTAGTTTTGGACTGTTATCCACGTACGTAATTAATTTATGTCTAGGGATTAATACGATTCCTCCACCTTTTATTTGTCTTACTTTTAGTTTTAGCAGAAAAATATTGAATAATTTACAGTAAGCCGATCAATTGATCAATTTTTCCTCATACTTCAACTTTTTCCATTTATATTTGGTATTTTTCATTTTAATCTGTTTATCTTACCATCTTTATCAGTATATTATGTATTTTAAAATTATTTTAAAAAACTATAAATTACAATGACTAACAACTTTAACATATTTTTAAAAATATACTAAAATTTTTACTAGCTCTCAAAATTTCATACGTGCCACATAAATTTGGACATAAGTAAAACATATTATTTTAAAATTATGTGAATAATATCACAAATCGCAATAATTAACAATTTAAAATATTTAAAAAAATTATATAAAATTTTGATTGGCTCTCTCCTAATACCATCCATGCCACGTAAAAGAGACATAGCGTATATGGATCTTGCACTTACTTAGTATGTGAGCGACCTAGTGTCAACTGATATATGGTCCAATTTGTGTAGTTTTCCTTCTTTCCTTTTTTTTTTTTTTCTTTGTCCTCACTTAATCATGTCCATTGGGGCTAAGTAAGAAGAAGTAAGCCCAACCCAGCAGGCCTCTTTAGGTAACCTTTTGAATTTTGTCTCAATTTATATAGTGGACAAAAATTCGCCCATCTCGAGAGAGAATGCAAATAGTCGTTGAAAATGCTATTTGTGCAAATACCTCCTGGTTAAACCCGAATTTTCTATTAGGGATAATTACACCGATAAGTCAATGAGAAAAATTATTTACATAAAAAACGATCACTTTTTTTAATTATGAAAAATAGTCATTTGGCTGACCTTGGCTATTTGTTATAATTTTGGGACATTAGCCCTCGTTATATGGGCATGTATAGTCAGTATATATTTATGTATCATAATATATATTTAGTATATAACTCATGTATAATTACATAAATTGTATAGTTTTGCAAATTTTAGGCTATCTTTTATATAAATAAAACACGAGCTATGTTTTTTGTAAACTTTTTACTTGTTTTTTTTTGTATATACACAAAAATTTCCTCTTTCTATTATTCCTTGGAATTCTTCTTCCTCAATCCTCAGGTGGATTAACACTAATGAAATCATTAATAATTATTGAATAATTTGATCAATTAACAAAGTTTATATAAAACTTAAACTCAAACTAGTAAGTACCAGTAATAATTAAATTATTATTGATATAAAGAAGAATGAAGGGCTTCGTAATTAAGGTCAATAAGAGAACCTTTGATGAATTGAAAATTCACTAAGTCATGATGGAAAACATAAAATAGCTCATTGGTTTGTTTAGTATTACTATTAGATGATGACTGGTGAAGGTTTAACCTTTTGTCAGTTTGGATTTTCTTGTAAGAAAGGAGAATTAATTTGACTTAGTAACCTTAATAAATTAAGAATTTCTTCTTAACAAATTAATGAAAAGAAATGTAAATGTAAGTTTAGAGTTTGTTATAATAAATAAATAATTTTCTTGTTTATTTTCTAGTGTTAGTAAATAAACAAAAAATAGTGTTTAACAAAATTCACTAATAAAAGAAAAAGTCAAAATCGACCTAAAAAATGACCTTAAAATGAAGAAATTCCAGCCACCATTGGAATAGCAGCCATGGGAACAACCACCATTTCTAGAAGCCACCATTGTTGAATTCAATAATGGCCGCAAAAGTAACAAAGTTAAAATTGAATTTTTCTTGCCATTGTGATATCACCAATGACATCAAAGGGGTAGAATTTTCCCTATAAAAGGAGCTCTT
>JAOTQJ010000096.1:20912586-20941853 GCA_025642045.1 Solanum sejunctum | reverse complement strand
ATTCTTGTAAGTAATAGAAGAAATTTTTCTCTCAAATTTGTGTTTACCAATGCTCAATTGATCCTTTGGCTTCAACACAAAATAGATAAAAAACTTGCCTCCTCTTCTTTTTTTTTCAGAGTCAGATTTGAAGTCATGGTCCGGTCCCTAGTTTGAGTCTGGGGTGAAAGTCATGTTCCAAGTCCTGGGTAGAGTTCAAGGTGTAACACAACAAATTTCTATGCTAAGACATGAACAACTCTTCGTTGTGTATAGGCCCGTTCCAAATGATTCCTAAATGTTGAGCCACAAAGTCTGACATTGGTGGTTAATGAGAAAGGTGATCTCCTTATAAGGTTTAGACAATCCTCCTACCTTTGAGCTAGCTTTTGGGGTGTGAGTTAGGCCTAAAACCTAACTCATCATCGTATCAGAGCAGGCCCCATCTCACTCAATATTGGGCCGCTGAAAAATTGTCCACGCACAAGATGCTAAGCACTGGGTGTGAGGGGGGACTTTGAGACACAAAGTCCCACATTGGTAGTTAATGGGATGGGTGGTCTCCTTATAAGATTTAGGCAATTCTCCTCCCTTTGAGCTAGCTTTTGGGGTGTGAGTTAGGCCTAAAACTTACTTCAACACTAAAGTTGCATGGGTGATAAGATTATATTTTTTTTGTTACTTAAGTGATAAAAATTATTTTATCACTAAAATGCGTCAATTTATTATGTTCTTTTATAGTGCTTTACTTGTCTTTATTATTTGCTATTTTTTTTAATTTAATTTTAAAAATTGACCTCGTGAGGTAGCAAGAAGACCATTCAAGTTATCCTCATATGAGAAAGTAATTTTAATTAGAGGAAGATAGAGTATACTCTAGAATTTCTTTATCAAAGTTGAAACATATTTTTCACTTCTTTGGACGGGGAGTGATATAAGTTTACGTCCATATGTTGTTTGCTTAAATCCGAAATCTGTTTGTTAACAAAAGTTATTGGCAATAATATATATGAGCTAGGTGAATTGTTAATGCCATATAGTATTAGTATCTGGTAGTGTTAGTAGTATTTATATTTTTTTTTACTCGACGGAGGGACTATTAACATTTATTTATCCCTTAGTTAAAAAGCATTACAATATTATGCAGGCAATTACATACTCTCACTACAATAAAAATAATCGCGACAATCAATTAACCCCAATAGCTTAATTATCACAAAATATGTATTTTTAGAAATAATTAACTTTTTTAAAAAAAATATTATAAAACCTAAAGTGACATTGAATCTAATAATAATTAAATAAAGTCGATAAATATTTTGACACTCTTTGTTAATGTGTACATTTATTGCTGCTAAAAATTGTTTTTGTTTTAGTGGATCTTTGAGTTGATTGTGTAAGCATATAGTACTTACTATATTAACCAGTGACACATTAATGTTTCAACCAGTCTTCTAAAATAGTAGTTAGGCGCATGTTAAGCAGCAATCAAGGTAATAAAAACAAAATAAGTACCTAGCATAGTGTTTTCAAGAAATTAAAATTAGATATACTGAAATTACAATTAATTTTTTTTATACTAGCGCTATAATTCAATCGTGCTCGTAATAAAATATTTTCAATTTAGTTTGGCGAAAATTTACTCGTGCACAAAACAAAACTCGATAACTTATTTATGAAAAAATTACGCGGATAAATAAATATATACTGATTAATTAGCTAACATAGTTGTAGTTTGAATTAATAATTAATCATGGCTTGCGATAAATATTTAGCTATAATTGTAGTTTGAGTTTGTATAATTTATGTGATTGTGTGCGATTATACAAAAGTTATGCGTAAATCAAATTGCATAAGGAAATATACCAATACTGTGAATTATATATTAAATTGTACAAATATTGTACACGAATTATATAGAAAATATACAAACGTTACAAAAAAACTGTAAATTGTATAGTGAATTATAATGTTGCGCAAATTATATAAAGACTGTTATAACTATAGTTACAAAATACAATTACTTAAATTATAACTATGAAGCGATATTTTTAAATAGTTGTATGCGAATTTTTTTTTTTTTTTATTTATTTGTGTGTCTGTTGGTGTTTGGGGTTGCACAGTAAATTGTACTGTGGGATATCCAAAAATCTGGAGGAAATTGCGCCAATTCCTACGTTTTTCCATGCACATCTGGGCTTTACTTCTTTTTGACTTAGGCAAAAGGAAAACATGCGTATCTTTCTATATATAGAAGAGTTCAAAGTGATTCTACACATCAATTGTTGCATAATTTCAGTTCCTAAGTCTTCTTTTTCTGTGCCGTCGTTGGAATTAGTTATAATAACTACGTGGGAATGAACAAATGCGGTTTGGAATTTAGTGGACGGTTTTATGGTTGTTGGTCTACTACTTTCACAATCGGTCAAATCACGCATGAAATTAAATAAGATTAAAAGATATTTTTAATAAACAATTATATTATTTATATAAAATTATAATTATTTTATTTATATAATTATAAATGTTAAACTTCATTTAATTTCTTTGTACTTCTTTTATTTGAATTTTTTAAAAATAAATCCACAATTAAAACTCGAATTCAAAACCTTTATTTATGCTCAATCTCACATTGATTGAACAGAAAGTGAAGGTAAGTACAAATAGTTTATAAGCTGTTCAAAACTCTTCATGTCAAAATTAAAATTGATTTTAAGTTAAATTAAGCTAAGTTTGTGATAATAAACATTATGTAGATTTAAATTTTAGAAATTTTTTCAAATTTAAATTACATCGAATCTATTATTATTTTTCTTTTCGTGTCCTTTTTTTTAATTTTAGTTGCCGACAGTTAGTAAATATTGTTGAATTTAGCTTTTAAAAAGAAAATAAATATTTGGATTCCACTTATCTTTCCTTCACTTGATCCGTTTTTTTCCAATTATATATATATTTTGTAGGGCCAAAAATATTGGTCAATTATTTTTTTCTTTGGTGGATAAGTTTCAAATTTATAAGGCGCATGCATAACACAAAGCTCCATGCTTAAATTACGCCCAAACTAGTGCGGCCTTCCTTGTCATGATTTCTTGCTAAACATAGAAACCAATATTTATATATTTATTACTACAATATATTAAAAAAGGCAGCACTATTATTATTGCAAAGTTCAATTTTCACCTTATTCCGGAACAATTGCTCATATTATTTGAGCTTGATTGACATTGCTGCTAAAGACGACTTATTTATTTTTAAAAAAATTATTTTACATTTGGCTAATTTATTTGAAAATACTTTTGATAAGTAAATTATGTTTGACTAATGACTAATCTTTTTAAAAAAATAATTGAGAGTCAAATTACGAAAATATTAATGCATTTTTAATCTTAAAATTATCTTGCAAAGATAAATATTTTGAAAAACTATTATAAATTTGAATTAAAATTTTCTTTTATCAAATTAAAATGTACATACTAAAATTTTCAATCAATATTTTTCATAGATAACTAAAAAATATTAACATGTTGATTTAAATATAATTAAAATATCAAGAAAAATCAATTTAAAAATCATTTCATAAAATTAAATCACTAAATAGGAAAAAAAATTCACCCAAACATATATATGACAAGGATATATTGCTTCTACTTTCGTTTTAAAACAACTTTATTGATTGACCAAACACCCTAATTCTTTTAAAAGTGTTTTTGGTCTTCCAACAACAGTAAACTCTTAGATTGGACAAACTTTTGAGAAGTTAGAATTGTACTTTGAGAAAAAATGTATATGAATAATTTTTAAAATTTAATCAAAAACACTTTAATAATGGTAAAAATTAACCAAACATGCTACGATTATTTCAAACAACTTAGGTAAGAATTCTCTAATTTTTTTAAATAAGGACCTTCTAACTTTTACAAGTTTCAGACCTACAAATTCCTATTTTTGTTTTCTTTTTTCCTTCAAAAAAGGAGAACCCAAAGAAAGGGGAAATTAAATACGCAGGTCTAGTTCACATAAAGGAATGTTTGGCGGCTCAACATTAAAAACAAGTTGAGACAACACAGTAGGTTGTGAAAAACTTGATATGCACTTGTCTTTGTGTCAATTTGAGAACCCTCTGTCTATCTGTTTTTGCTAAGCTGTTTTTTCACATGAATCTTGATCCAATCAAACCACTCTTCACATGAATTTAAGTTCTCTACACACTGGTGTCACACACACCAAAATCTTTATAACTTAATTTAATTGAAGATAACATCAATTAATAACTCAAGAATAAATGGCAGGCACCATGTTAGTATATTATATATGGGTGTGGGTAGAAGAGGACTTATATGGACTTGATTAGTACATTTGCTAATTGGTGATTGGATTAGTTGGACAAGGCTCTTTTCTATTTCTCATGCGTACTAAAAATTAGATTTGATGATTTAGATTTAATTAGTCATTTCTTCTCTCTCCATTTAATAATATAAGTTAATTAAATCTTAATCATTAAATTTTTTTTTTATCACATGTCAACCATCAAAATAAATAGTTAGAGAAAATGGAAAGGAGCCTACTCAGAATTAACTATGATGGAAGAAAGAGAATATCATTTTCATTTCAAAATGCATCAAGAAAAATTAAGATTGTCATTGGGGTGAGATGTCAGAGACTTAAAGATAAGCACTTATTAATGTAAGTTTTGAGAAAAAGGTGAAGATGTCATATTAATTTGATTTACTAGAAAGTACATTGATATAATTAATATGGTTAAAGTATAATATTAGTGGGAAAAATAATTAATTGATTAAGCTTACTTATTCCTAATAAATGTTCAATTTCACCCAATATGGTGTTTCAGATGGCCAAAAGCAAAAAGGTTGACTTATTAATTATTGGTACAATTTGTTTTGGTAGAAAGGCAGGTTAGCACCAGAAGTTGGAATGGTTGATAAGAGTTCCTGACTCATTTTTCTTTTCTTTTTATCCTTCCATATGGATCATGACCAGTAATTAATAAAAACTTTGGTCAGAAGGATAAAATTTTTATTTTTAATTAAAAATTTTGAATTTAACTTTTAAATTTATTTATTTTTTTGGCAGAGAGGACTTTTCTTTTTAATGAATGTAAATTTTAATAAGTAGGGGGTCCAAAGCACATCGGATGAACAAAAAAGATGAATAAATAAACTTTTGTCAAATTAAGTTTTGCTCTTAATTCATATCAAAGTTAATTTTGAAAGGAAATAGTTCGAGCCTTCTAAGGAGTTCATAATTTTGTCCTAATCCAATGTAGATTATTCTTCTTATAGACACCTTCACATGCATAAATCCAAATATTCTTTATCTAGATTTTATGATTCGATACCAAGCATGACATTCAAGTATTGAGATTATATTCACAACTTCATATGATCCATAATTCTTACACCAAAATTAATTTTTTGTTCCTGATACCATATTAAATTAGGTGTTGGATATAATTAGTACACCAAAATCTAGCTCAGAAAAAGGGAAGATGATCTAAATCGTATAAGGAGGCCAAAATTCTCTTTCCTATTTGACATAGAGCATTCTCATCAATAGTCTTACTCGACACTTTAAATTAATACTTTAATTATCTCAATTTATGTAAATTTTTTTTTTGAGTTTGTTCAAGAGAAAATGCCACATTTTCTAAATTTAGTAAATATTTAAGGGCATCATTTCCATTTACGTGACATTTTATTATATAAAGAAAAGTTAACTAAAAGCAAGAACTAAAATAATTTCAATAAGGATAATTTGCTATTATCTTCATCCCATATTAAATGATTGTATATAAATATGTGTCCCATATTATAAGAACATTTATTAAATTAGAAAGAATTCATTATCTTTTTCTATTTTACCCTCATCATTAATTAGTGTATTAATAATTTTTTCTAACTTAATTTAATGTAAATTGATAAAAATAAAAGGTAAAGTTCACTAATGTATTAATGATTCAATACAAACTAAAAAGTACTCATATAATATAGAACGAGGAGAATAATATAATAAATTTCTTTTAATAAAAATATAAATTTTATATCCAATCAAAAATATCACATAAAATTAAAACAAATAAGTTAATTAACACAAACAAACCACTAGATAAAAAAGGAAAAAGAGTGGGAGAGGGTACAAAACTGACAAAAAGTCAAGTGTACTGTAGAAGAGTCTAAAATAAGCTGAAAACTTTACTATAAAATTCCCCCCTTCTCCCTCTCTCAGTTACTCACTCCACACTTTACTACCCATACATTATCTCTCACTCTTCTGCACAATGCCACAATCCTCTTCTATCTTAACATAGAAAGAAAAAAGAGAATTATCGCTTTTTAGCTGAAACAGAGATCTATTTTGTTCTGTTTTTGAGCTAAAGAAAGAAGAAATGGCAGAGGTTTCAACAAGTGCTCTGCTTCCAGAGATATCTCAGGGGACAGCAGCAGATATGGCAGGGCAAATTGGGTTAATGTGGGAATTAATTAAAGCTCCATTAATTGTTCCATTGTTAAGGGCTGCTATGTACATTTGTTTAGCTATGGAACTCATGCTTTTCATTGAAAGGCTTTATATGGGTGTAGTCATTGTACTTGTTAAACTCTTTATGAGAAAGCCAGAGAAAAGGTATAATTGGGAACCAATGCAAGATGATTTGGAGATTGGGAATGAAGGTTTTCCTATGGTGCTTGTTCAAATCCCAATGTTCAATGAAAAAGAGGTCTAAATTTTGTCTTGTTTTTATGTTTTTGAGTTGTAGAAACAGAGCTTTTGAGAAATTGAATTATGGTGTTTTGTTACAGGTTTACAAGATCTCCATTGGAGCTGCATGTAACCTTTCATGGCCGTCTGATAGACTTGTGATTCAAGTTCTTGATGATTCTACTGATCCTCTCATTAAGGTATTACTCTCACTATAATATAAGCATATAGATGTTTAATGAACATCTTTTGTCGGAACACTTTATTGAATATATATATATATATATATATATATATATATATATTAATTGTTAATCACTTATGAATACTTGACGAAAATGCTTTTTCGATCGTGGTGGAATGAATATGATGTGTCTATCCTTCACTAAAGGTATAGAAACAAATTATGATAGAAAGCCTCGTGATACAAATTTTAAATTAATTGAGCAAGCGAATACTAAACCCCAATGGGAAAACAAAAAAAAAGGGATTGTTACACATCATTTGTCAATTTTTTTCTTGTCGTTCTCAGCTTCTTGTCTTCATGAACTTAATAATCCAAGATTAGATCTGTAATTTTGGCTTTTCCTTGATGTTTATTTCTTCGCATTTATATTGTAAGCTCCATAATATTAGGCCACTTCTATCAATTATATTGAGTATAATGTAATTAAGAATGTCCAGCTTTTATTACACACACTTGACACTTTTCAGTTTTCACCCACCACAACAAACATTTTCCATACAGTTTCTTCATGTAGTAGATATACACTCAATAAATGAGTATGGGTTCCCTTCCCTTTGTTATGTTATATTTATGAATAAATAATTAATGAATGCATTTAATAATGTTGAAGGATTTGGTAGAGAAAGAATGCTTAAGGTGGGCAAGCAAAGGGATTAACATTAGGTACCAAATTAGAGAGAACAGAGGAGGCTACAAAGCTGGAGCTCTTAAAGAAGGACTAAGACATGATTATGTCAAAGATTGCGAATACGTCGTCATTTTTGACGCTGATTTCCGGCCTGAACCGGATTTTCTCCGACGAGCTATTCCTTTTCTCGTACACAACTCCGAAATTGCACTCGTTCAAGGTCGCTGGCGTTTCGGTAAGCCCAAATTTTAACCATGATTAAGTTAATCATTTACTCAATTACTTCCATTAATTAATCACATTATGTTCCTAAACCAGAGTGTCGGTGCTCTTTACTCAGTCCACACTGTTGATGTTAACTTACTAATTACTTTTACTGCACGTTTATGCTTACGCATATTCGTGTCCCGTTGCTTTTGTTGAAGTGAACTTTTAAATACTAAAGATTGGTTAATTATTTTTCTGTGGGTCCATGAAGAATACACTAGTCAAGGGGTGGGACCAACCATGAACATCTCTAAAGAGAAAATAAAAAAATATCACTCCCTTTCCTTATTTTACCTAATATTTTTTTTGAAAAAAGAATGTTATCTTTTTTCTAAAAATAATTTAATTTAATTTTTTATTCTTAATAAATAATTATAAATATTTAAAAATAATTTTATATTATAAAATTTTTATTTTTTT
Organism: Solanum sejunctum; assembly: GCA_025642045.1. Lineage (NCBI taxonomy): Eukaryota > Viridiplantae > Streptophyta > Magnoliopsida > Solanales > Solanaceae > Solanum > Solanum sejunctum. The sequence continues at coordinate 20,933,598 of JAOTQJ010000096.1, read as the reverse complement.
TAATATTATACCAAATTAAAATGTATCAGGTAAAATTGGATCGAGAAAGTATGATATTTTGGCTCTAACAAATCTCAACTGTAAATGGCTAATTAATATGTGCAACAGTTACAGATTTTGTGTATCTTGTAGTTGGTGCTCACATAGATTATACGGTAGCATGCAAACAAAGAATCATAATTATGTCAAGGTGGAATGATTTATTTATTAATTCAATAAATGATTAATTTCATTCTTTAATGATCAGCCGTAATTAAGATTTCCTAAACACACACACAACATTTGCTAATGACGTTCTTATCCTTTCCTTTATCGAGGAGACCGGGTCATAGACCCCCCAGTTAACGGCGAGGAACTGCTTTATGTCCCGGGGTAGGTTTGTCGTAAGGTCAATTGACGGGTAGATTTGTCATTTCAATGTGTCTTCATGTGCTGTTCTTCTCGCCGACAGTTGTGTGATGTGTACAAGTAAAAATTTAATGAGACAACATAAATTAAAAAACCGAAACTGAAAATGATTTTTGCAGGATGTCTGATGACGTGGAATATAAACTTCCATTTCATCTAAGTAACTAGAAGAAATTATGCATTATGCAACTTGTAATTAACTGAGTTAGTCCTTTGTTTTATTACAGTGAATGCAAATGAATGCTTATTAACGAGAATGCAAGAGATGTCATTAGATTACCATTTCACCGTGGAGCAAGAAGTGGGTTCATCTACTCATGCATTCTTTGGGTTCAATGGTAAGTGAAAAATTAGAACTATTATCCGTTACACTTCTGATGTTATTTGTCCAAATATTTTTAGTGTGTAAAAATGTTATTATTAAAAATACATATATTAATAAGACGATTGTTATAGAGAAGTATGATCGCTAAACTCGTTCAATTGAATTTGCCCTGCATTTGCATTTGCTTATTGATTAAAACTGTACTCCTAAAATCCTAACAAGATGTTTTACTTTACAGGAACTGGAGGTGTATGGAGAATAGCAGCCATTAATGAAGCTGGTGGATGGAAGGATAGAACAACTGTAGAGGATATGGATCTTGCAGTTAGAGCTAGTCTTAAAGGCTGGAAGTTTCTTTATCTTGGTGACCTCCAGGTGCTTGATAAAATTCCTCATAGAACCACTCTGTTTTTTGCCTTATTTTACTTGAAAGTATATCTTGTTACTAAACTGAACTTTGCCACTCTAGGTAAAAAGTGAACTTCCCAGTACATTCAAAGCCTTCCGTTTTCAACAGCATCGTTGGTCGTGTGGCCCTGCCAATTTGTTTAGGAAAATGGTGATGGAGATTGTTAGGAACAAGGTATGAGTTAACTCTTTAAGTTGAGTTAGGTTATGTTAGTCACCCATATTAAATTGTCCACGTTCCAGATGTCTAAGAGATGAATGAGGTTTGTTTGACTAAAGATTCTGAATTGTTTTGTTTTGTGTTTGCAGAGAGTGAATATCTGGAAGAAATTTTACGTGATCTACAGCTTCTTCTTTGTCCGAAAGATTATAGCTCACATGGTCACATTTTTCTTCTTCTGCGTTGTTCTTCCGTTGAGTCTTTTAGTTCCTGAAGTTGAAGTCCCTACATGGGGTGCCATCTACATCCCCTGCATTATCACCACTTTGAATTCTGTTGGAACTCCAAGGTCTGTATAATATGCCTAAGAAATTCTCTTTTTTACTTCTCAGCAGAATTTTTTTTTCCCAAAGTTTTCTAATTTGATTATGGAATTTGACAGGTCAATTCATTTACTCTTCTACTGGATTCTCTTCGAGAACGTGATGGCTTTCCACCGAACCAAGGCAACATTTATCGGCTTGCTAGAAGCAAAAAGAGCTAACGAATGGGTTGTCACAGAGAAATTAGGCGATGCTCTCAAGAGCAAAGAGAGAACTAAACAAACCAAGAAACCCCGAGGATCTCTATTTGGAGACAGGTGAGAAAACAATGAAGCTTTATTTTGAATGTTCTTGATATCATTGAGCCATTTGAATATTGCACCAGTTTGTTTACCATGTATTATTGGTTGGTTTAATCATACAGGATTCTTCCACAAGAACTGGGATTTGCAGTTTTCCTTTTCTTTTGTGGAAGTTATGATGTCCTCTATGGGAAAAGGCAGTACTTCCTTTACGTCTTCCTCCAAGTCATTACTTTTACAATTGCTGGATTTGGATACATTGGCACCATAGTCCCCTCATAATAGCACAAACTTTAGAAGAAAAAAAAACACTTCCTGTATTGGCTGATGTACACGGAAATATATATTTGAGTGCTTTTGTGCAACCATTTTCGGAGGATGCCAGACTCAAAATCTCCGGAGAATTTTCTTAGAGATACAGTGCTGATAAACAGGAGCGAAGAGATGTCTGTATTAACACAGAACAGCTGAGGTAGTGAATTGGTAGATTGTATTTTATTTCTATTGAAGTTCTTTAGTTGTGTGACATTGTAATTCTTCCCTTTGCCTTTGGCTTTCAAAAGGGGACACAAGTTCAGATATTGCTAAAAGGGCAAAACTTGTAATCAAGTTTTTGTCATCTAGTTTCAATTCTTTTCTTTTGATGATCATTGTATCCTGAAGACTCCACCTATATATGCATATAACAGGAGCTAGTGATTTAAAATATTTGAGAGCTTTAGTAATTTACTGTTGTCTCTGCCTGAAAGTTTTTTGTGTAGAAATTGAATATTTTCATCATTTCTTTCACTAGTTCTGTTTCACCATTAAGTGATGAGTGAGTCTCCAGTGGACAAAAACAGACCCTTCCATTTACCTTTGCGATGAAATTGGTGAACTCTGCTTCACAAATCATGCATTTCTGCTCTGTTTAGTGGTAACAAGTGAGTGGATAAGCCACTTTAGAGATAGGGGCGAGCAGCAAGCAGCGCATTGTAGGTTTCCAAACTTATCTGACTCCTAAGAAGTTGCTAGCTTTTCATCAGCCATTGCACGCTAGCATTTTCCCAACCTAGTAAAAGGGCTGTTAGTTGTAGCACGCAGTGTACTAGTGAATAGGAAAAGCGAATTGAGATTTTTAGCTAGAAACATCTCACATATTGGCAATTACTTGGTACTATCTTTCCATCTCACCATAGCATTTCTGATAGCAGTCATAACATGAACATCTTGTGAAAAACTTGTAGATTTCTAGCCGTTACTGTATTTTCGTATAGTTTAAGTGCAAATTTGAACCCTTTCTCTTGTAAAAAAGGTCCATGTAGATGTTGGAAAGCCTTTGCCATTAACCAACAAGGGCTTATTGTTTTATTGCTGGGAAACAATTTAATTTAAAAAATTTTTATTTATCTTTAATGAGATAATTCTCAGTCACACAAATATCTCAGAATGAATTTAGACTACAAGTTTCAAAAATCTTCCTCTTTTAATGATTGTTCTAAGTTAAAAGGTGTCACATAAAATGAACGGAGGGAGTGATTGTTTATCTTTGGGCATTTTTTAATAGAACATAGCTAGCTAATATGTACACTTACTCAAGGCATTATGCCCCTTCTTTATCCAGCAAATTGCTGATATTATAAATTGATTGATGTGCTTTGCTTCTATAACAAGGAAGTACTGTCATCAGCACATGAGTAGAATCTTAACTTTTGTTAATAGCTTTAATGAATAATAAATCAACAGTGACAACAGTTGAAAAAAAAAATTTGGTATCAACAGTTGAATCATTAGTTGATTTGAGATTTTGGAAACTTCTACAAGCAAACTCAATGTGTCATATACATATAGGCTGCTACTTTTATTAATATATAATTATTTCATGCTTTTGAAATACATTATTATTTTTAGCTAATGAAGTTTCATCATCTTTAGCATCAAATTTCTATTATTTTTCTACTATATATAATAAGCAGCCATATATTTGTAGAATATACGAAAAAGAAAAAAATAACCTATAAAAGTCTTCCTCTAATCTAGAAAATCACCTTCACTAAACACAATTTACTATTGGGAATGCATGAAAATGCATAATTAGATTGAGGATGCAAGAAATGACAAAGATTGTCTCAAAAGCAATTCACTTTTTTCCATGATATATATTACTATCTTTGTCCCATATTATATGAGTATTTTTTTATAAGTATTTGTCTAATATTATATGGGTAATTACTAAATTAGGATGAAATTAATTATTTGTTCTCCATTTTACCTCACCATTAATTAGTGTATTAATAATTTTATCTAATTTAATTTAATGTACATTGATATAAATAACAGGCAAAAGGGTAAAATTCACTAGTGCTTTAATAATATTTTAATAATCATATAAAATGAAAAGTGTCTATATAATATGAGACAGAGAGAGTGTATATATTCCATATGTTGGTAATATTTTAATTATAACGTCGGACTTGAAATAATTTTTATTTTTTGTTATTTTTTATGATAACGATGAGGGAACTTGTAATTGCTATATTTTTTGGTGCGCACAATTCAGCCCATTCGATTTGTGTAATGGCTTGCATTACATTAAAGAGGTAAATCATACTAGACAAATCTGGTGAAGTGAGCTCGATAAAAAAATATGTAAAAGATTTTGAATTAGTGATTTTATTTGGGAATCACATGCTAAACTAACTCGGTCATTCATACGGATGAATAATCAATTTAAATTGTCACGAAAAACGGGTAAATTTCCTAGTCTCAGGTGTCCACTTAAATAAAGTTGCACAGTGCAAATGGTGTCTACTTTCTTAATTTAATCGACAATTTCCATGTTCTAATCAAATCCTTGATGATGGAGACAAATTTTTTTTGTACTAATATTCATCCAAATCCCAGGACCCTCAAATATTGCATGTCTTGTGGTGATTTGAGACGAACACAAAGTGCTTTATCTTTTTATATGTCACCATTATCACATTTGACAAGGAAAGCTGTGTCAAAATTCATTCATTATTATAGTATATTAACTTAAAATTAATATAAAAATTCATAAAATATAAATTTTGAACTCATGTTATCGATTCATTGGTTCCAAACGCAAGCATATTATGCATGCGCTCTTGTTGGATATACTTTATAAAATTAGGTCTTAGGTCTAACTCACACTCAAAAACTAGTTCAAAGAAATGAGAATTGTCCAAACTTTATAAAGAGTCCACCATCTTATTGGATACTAATGCAGGATCTAGTGGTGAACAGTTCTAATTTCATGGGCTCAGCATTGAATGAGATGGTCTTGCCCTGATATCATCTAATCATTAAGTCTTGGGTTTAATTTATAGCTCAAAAACTAACTCAAAAGAAGAAGAGTTATCAATTCTTATAAAAAGTTTACCCATTTTATTAACCACCAAACGTGAGACTTTTATTATTTTTCAACGTACTTATCTAACAAGGTCAGAAAAGAAAAGTATAGGTAGAGAAAAATGGTAAATCTGATAAATCCCACATGCCTCAACAGAGAATATATATACACACACGAAATTCCCCTAACCAACCATTAAAAATTACTTGAACAGTAAAGTTGAGAAAGTGTAACGAATTATGGTCATTCAATTTTTATTTTATTATTTCAAAAGTTAATAAATAATTTTTTGTAACACAAAAGAAAAATTACTTAACTTTGTCTCAGTATCACTAGAACACAATTACCAAACATTTTTTTTGTTGCCTTAATGTCATATAAAATGTTGGTTTTTTCCTGTTTCATCTAACGATGTTTGTAAAAAATAAAATAAAATCTAACAATGTTTGTAATACTAAGGGAAAATTGTGTGCTTTATTCTTAATTACAAAGAATAGTTTAATAATTTTTGTGATATTTCAGTAAAACTGAGTGAGCTTTTTAACTTAAGAAAATAATTTAATTGAATTTACAAGGGGTTCCTAGATTGAGAGATGCCTTCCTTTAGGTAGGGTGTAGCTACAAAAGTACTCAAAACTCACTAGTACATGGAGTTTTCTTTTTCATCTTGCAATATTTTTGAACCTTTCTTAAAGGAGGTAGAGTAACATGTTTTCTGGAGGTTCCTGTCTGTTCACATTGATCATGAACAACAACATTACCCAAATACTTCAAGGGCTCCCGCCCATTACGGGGTAAGGGGATCAGATGTACGCAGTCTGACCTCTATGTTTAAAAATATAGCGCAACTATTTTCGGATGACCAATGATGAGCGTCGAAAGTAGCATTGACTAACTGCTACTTCACAATTGAAAGAAACGCGGACAGTTTAAAGAGTCATTTTGCTTTATTCCATCACACCCCAAAGTCAAAAAATAGTGAATCTTTGGCTCCATCTGAGATTGATGGAAATAACATTGATCATGAATAGTCAGAATTCAAAAGAAAAAAATTAAATTAAATTAACGATAAACAAAATTTTATAACTAAACAACAAAATTGCATGCTAATCTTATTTAGCTCTATTTAGCTTTGGATTAATTGGGGATTATCAACAAAGTTTGTAGCTAATTCCATATTTTCTAGTTTTAAATCCATATCTCGAATGGTCCACCAAAATACATGTTTTTTGTTTTTTTGTATTATTTATTTGACTCATGTTAACTTGATTAAATTTCCAGAGCATAACTAATAAAATTAATACTTTCTTTGTATGCTTTTACCTCTTTACTGTATTAAAATAGATGTTTATTTTTATATGTTCAAATTAAGAAAAATCAAGACATAATTTGTTTCTTAGTTTGTAGTTTACCCATATTATAAATTTTTTATTTTATATCACTCTTCAAAAACTGTATTAAATCAATAATGAATAAGTAAAATTGACGAACGAATACTTTGTTAGGGGGAGTGTTAGCATCTTTGACCTTCTACCTCATGAGATAACAACACTCAAAGATACCTTCTTTCTCTCTTCTATTTAAGTCAAAATTTCTTGGTACTATTTTGTGCGATCTCCAAATTTTCAATCATGAGTTCATATGTTCAAAAGTTATTGGAAAATTTTGGAAAAAAATCAACCATAGTGATTTACAATTTTATGTCCTAAGTGGATCGAAATTGCTTTTAACGCGATAGTGACTTGCAACAGCACATTTTTTAGACTACATAATTTGTTAATGTTTTTCTTCTGTTCTAAAATAATTTCGTAGCATTTTACTTTAACAACTCCTAATGGTTTGAAACCTTTTCGAGAAAATTTTGCAGTCGTGATCCAAAACTAACAATATCACACCATATTAAGAATACACATATTTTAAGTTATTTTAACCCTAATTCACAAGAGACATTGACAAATGGCAAGTATACTGAGGTGGGATCCAAGACCATGAATAACTCACAAGAGGTCTCCCTCATTTTGCTGTCTTTTTTCTTCTTATTAATAATTTGCAATACTACAAGTGTCTCTTTCATTTAATGTCATGACTGGTCCATTTCTAGGCCTATTTAATTAACCCCAACTCCATCACTGCTAGCTCAAAGGGATCATTTGTTGTTGTCTATATATAAACCACAGAATATTCTATTTTTAGTTTTAATTTAACATGATTTCCTAACTTTATTAACTTCCAACTTTACTTACTACGAAGGAAATTGGCTAACTTTAGCACTTGATTTACATCCCTGTCATTTTATTTTTTTAAAAAAAAGTTTGTGTTATGTCAAAATCAATTAAACAAATTGAAATTGAGGAAGAATATATTAGGAGAGGAAGAAAAAAAGGAAAAGGGACATGAATGATGCTTAAAGAGTGATGGCCTTGGTAGAATGTCGGCAGCTGGCAGGGGACTTTTATTAGGATGCTCAGCTGATTACTATATTTTACTACTATATATGAGAGCTTTGAAGTAGATACGTCGATATGTCTGTTTCAATTATCTACATATCACTTGATGTGTCTATTTCAACTGTTTGATATTACTATATTATTTTTTTAACTGTTGCAGCTATGAATTTACAAATTGCACCTAATTAATTATTTATTCTTAAAGATAATTATCGATTAACGTGTATGTTTCAGCTATTTTATTTTACTATATCATTTTTATTAATTATTTTTTTAATTGCTTTGACTATGAATTATAATGTTACTCCTAATAAATCATTGTTTTAAAGGCAACCTGTGCTGGCACGACCTCTTGTAATTTAATTTCGAACCACTACAAACAAACAAATTTAATTTTGTAACAGTATGTAGTGTATGATATGGGCCAATACAATTTCTATCCATGTTTGAGTCCCGGGCCCAATTAGTTCATTCATTGTGCTACACTTGTTTGGTAGTCTTCGGCCTTTGTGCATATTCAAGCAATGGTTTAAGTTATAGAGAACTAGAGAACACACAAAAAGCCTAAATAATCCTTCCCTCTGCTGTTTTTGGCATGGAATGATAAGAAAGGGAATTATTTACACCATGTTATATGCAGGATTTTACTCAGAAAGTGTAGAGGAAAGAAAAATAAGATGACCAAAAATGAGATTTCAAAGTTGCATGAATGTATACTTTTGCACTGCGTCCACATTGGATACGAAGTTTCATAATATACAACTTAAATAGTAACAAAATAAATTATACAATAACAAAAGAAGTAGAAGTTATAATCTCAATACGAGTGAATTTGTAAAAGTGTTTCTTTTGGATTACTTTTTCTAAGAGAAACACCATAGATTACACATATCGAACATTAACGGGTTATGTTAAACATTTAAACAAACGATATATTTTATAAATGTGTTTCTTCAAACAACAACAGCGTTTGTAGTCCAACGGTTAGGATAATTGCCTTCCAAGCAATAGACCCGGGTTCGACTCCCGGCAAACGCATTTATCTTATTCTTCTTTTTGTTTTCTTGCATGAATAATCTTCTTGCTAATGTTTATTGTTTTTCTTTAAGAAAACATTAAGTTTATCGTATTCAAATGAGATGAATGAAATAGAAACTCATAGTTAGTATTTTATGTGATAAGAATATGCCATCAAAATTTAAAAGTAAAATTCTATAAAATGAAGTTTGCTTGGGGTGGTTTAGAGTCTAGAGGACAATATTTTGTTGCAAAAATGCCAAAAAGAAACCGAAAAATCAAATAAATCAAAGGGCCAAGGCGCATGGCCTCCCACCCCTTGTCCCATTAGTATCGTCTAACACATAGGTTAAGGATAAGGCGCACAAGGCCCCATGGCCTTATAAGACATTTTCGCAATATAATGTTACCTTCTAGACTCCGTACTCCAAATCTTACCTGACCTGTGGATAAAGAATTTGTTTGTATTTGTGTTGAAATAAAACTTACAAAATATAAACTGATATAGATTTGAAAAAAGAGTGATTGAAATAATTTTTGTTTTTGAAAAAGAGAGATAAAAGGAATTCAAACATGGTGGCTGTGGGGTTCGAACCCACGCGCACTTATGTGCAGAAGATCTTAAGTCTTCCCCCTTAACCTCTCGGGCAAACCACCTTAATGCTGAACGTTACTTGCTAATTTTTGATAATTAACTATTAATCATAAACAAAAGAAGTGAAGATCGCAAATTAGGGTAACAGACTAATTGATAGGGTTAGGTGACTAATTTGTGCTCTCATTATCTGTCGTATTATGTGTTAGTTTTATCATATTTACATACTGCTATGTGTTATTCATTATTACTCACTGTTTTGTTTTCTTTCTTTCGTTTTGTCATATTTGATTCTTTCTGCTTATGGATTTTAAGATGAAGGTCCACAAGAAACAGTTTCTCTACTTCTATGAGTTAATGATAAAATTTATGTACACTTTACTCTCCTCAAATCCTATTTATAAGATTGTACTGAATATATTATTATTATTGTTGTTGAGTTTATATTTCACAAAGTTATGTCTATGAATGACTTCAGTTTAAGCATAAGGTCAATTTAAAAAAGGCAGAAGGGCAAAATGTGTAATTTTTTTAATGTTTAAAGAACCTGACCTTTTGTGTTCCTCTTCTTTTTAGCTTTATATTTTATCTGGTGGTTCTTTCAAGACATCAACCTCTAATTTTCCTTTACTTACAACTAGAAGTTACGGCGAAAAGGTTTTAACCTCCCTTAAAGAGTGGTATATAATGATTTTAATTAGACAAGTGGGTAATGACGTGTCAGGAACGTCTCAAATTGCAAATTACAAATTGCAACATCGAATTTGTACTCCCTTTCGTACATCTTATGCCATTAAATTGATCCGGTATTTAAGAAAAAAAATAAAATTTTTTAAATTTATGATTTAAAATTATCTTTATATATTTATGTGGTTAAAATTATTCTATCAAAAGAAAAAAATTAAAATTATTTTTTTTTCAATTAGAATAAGATGATATTTTTTTGAGGACAAACCAAAAACGAAAAAATATAACATAAAATATTAGAGAGTGTAAAGCATTCACAACCAAATACTAGGTTTTTTTTAAATATATATCTAGAACATTCAAATATGTCTCAAATCAGTCATTTATATGTGAGATATATATCTTGAATTTATTTGTTTGCTATATAAACACCAAATGGGCATAATTTTGTTTTACTTACAATAATAAAGTCTGAAAAATATCCGTAGATAATTTTAACTTTGACGCTAGCTTGTATATTTCTAAAAAAGAAAAACCGGAACTAAAAGTTTTAAAAAATAAGATTAATATTATGTTATATTAAAAAATATTTTCAAAATTACATTTAGTGACTTTGTTAAATAATTTCACATGCTTAAATGATCTATTGAATTACATTTGATGTAACTATAGAATTAAATTTGATATTTTGATATATTAGATTTATGGGTGGATTGGATCTTTGATATTCAATCCTTTAATATTTTATTATTTGTGGGGTTTATGTTTGTATATATGACTTAAAAATAATTTGTTTTGCTAAGTTGATATTTTTATAACAAATCATGCAAAATGATTTCGTAAGAGAGAAGGCATAAATTGAGTGACTTTGTTAATATAAAATTGAATTTAGTGAATTTGCTAATAATTTCATATACTTGAATGACCTTTTGAGATATTTATCCCTAAAATTTGATTTTACATAGAAAGGAGTGAAGGTCACGAATTAGAGTAATAAGCTAATTAGTTGGTAGGGTTGGGTGGATGTCTGGCCTTGGAGTATGGTAGGATAGCAGGAGTAGTCATATTTATATCATGTGTTGTCATTATCAATTGTATGGATGTTAAATTTATCGTATTTACATATTGTTATGCGTTTTCTGGTATTAGTCGCTTTTTCTATTCTCTTTCTTTTCTTTTTTGTCATATCTAATTTATTTTGATTATAATTTTTGAAACGAGGGTTTTCAGGAAACAATCTCTCTATTTCTACGAGATAGTGATAAAGTCTGCGTATATTCTACCTCTCCAGATCTCACTTGTGGAATTCCACTGAATATATTATTGTTGTTGTTGAATGAACTTTTGAGATATTTATCCCCTAAAATTTGAATACCGAATACTACTTAAATGTTATTCTATTCTTGCTTGGTTTACTTGATACCATTTAATATATAGTACTTGGTCCATATTGATTTGATCAATCTCTTAAGAATTTTTCATTAAAGATGTAATTTATGGAGCCACTTTTATTAATGTTATTTTAAAGTTCAAATTTGAATTCAACTTATTAGTTTATGCAGTTATTTAATGTTAAGATTAATATGAAAAAAAAACTTGTTCATCGATTTGCTAAATTTGAACAAATAAAATAAAATATATTTTTTTTAATATAAAGTCAAAGTATAAATGAAATGGAAGGAGTAATATATTCAATAATTATTGAAAGATGACAATTTCTCTATTCTTTTGGCTTTTGAAGGTATCCAAAACAAATCCATTAGTTGTAAACGCGGAGCCAACACTCTGGGAAAGCGACTGAAGCCTAGAACTTACCTTTTGGAACGCACATTAGCCTCACTAAATTCAATTTACATCATATGACTTTAAGATGGAGAGCATTCTCTATCACTTATCGCTATTTATCTACACGTGTAAATCTAAAAATTTAGTTTTTCATATTTAAGACTTAAATTCAACATTTATAACTACAAATGAAGAAACTCTGTTAGTCCCACAATAAATTTTAATAATACATATATATATTACACAATGACTTGAACATACTTACAATGAGCCTACTTTATAGAGAGAAACTTTATAAAATAATTTACAAATTAAAATTAAAAAAAAGGCAAATCCTGTACACTTAAATTTTTATTATACGTAGGGTTCAAAGAATAGCTCAATCACAAGAGTTTATAGTACGCAATAATCTTACTCTAAACTCGTGGATCAGATGTCAACAATTTTACTGCAGTGCTCCATCCAATAGAACCTAATTCCTGCTACATGTGGAGTAATGTACAACACAACAATCTCGACCATGTTAAAATAACTGCGGCGAGATCGATCAACTTAGAAAACTATGGGGTAAAAAAACGTTGCCTAGTTGCGGAGCTGGTAAATATTCAGAGCATGAAATCCATGAATATAGGCCAAGGCAAATCTATACTGATCACGTCAGTATCAGCTTGTTTTTTACATCTTGAAGATGACGCCGTTGAGTCGCTGCACATTGAAGTTTCAGCGCCTAACTTTTTCGGGCACAAAAAGAAGTTTCTTGTTCCCAAAGCCATCAGCTTCTCTGCCCTGCCCAAACCTGTACTCACCAATCAAATGAGTTATTGGTCAAAAATTAGGTAAAAATTGAAATTAGTCGAAAATAACAAAATAATAATAATACTAATAGTAATGAAGATTAATCAATTTATTGTCCAATCAAATTGCAGCAATCAGGATTGAAGAAAGTGTAATCGAACGGCTCTTACTGGCTAAGCTAAACTGCGAGTAGTGAAGATCATAATCGGAGGAATCCGTGGAGCTTAGTGCCGGACGTCTTCCTTCTTTCATGTATTGCCGTACAGCAGCGTCGATGAGATCATGAACGGTTGATTCCGGTGATATCAGCACCTGAACGGGGCCTAGACTCCGCTGAATCGTGACATTTAAAAGCAACTTCGTCAACTTTGGCTTAACCAGTAACTCCGCCGGAGAACCGGCGGTAGATACCTTACCGGAGAATAAGTTCTGGACCGTCCTAGGTCTTGGTGGCATCTCTGAAGTGCTCCCTGAGATATATCCTTGAAACGACATGGATTTCTCCGATAACTTTCCCTTCCGATTTTTCTCCTCGATTACTCTCCGGTAACTTCTCGGAGATGCCATCACAGTGAAGAAATATCGGTTTGTTTATAAATGGACAAGTAGAGAGGAGGAAGGAACGGTTAGGTGGTACACAGTTTTCCGGTGACCATAACTAGAGTGGTAGAACAGTAATTACGGAAGAAACAAAGGGCAAGATATATAGAGTTCATGATTCGACTTCGACCCGTAGAAGGGATGAGGAAACTGGGGGCGGGATGCGTAGGCCTATTTAATTTTGGTGCCAGTGTGTCAACCTATAACCGACTAGGTCGGTCGCCAGAGGCGATGAGGTACTCTTTAGATAGCGGAAGGCGTAACCGGGAAACTACGGTTACCAGTTAATACTAACTGTAAGCATTAACGACGAGTGTAATGTTGGGTCGTTGGATCTCCAGAGTCCAGAGATTACGTAACTGAGATGTCAAGGGACTTCCAGACATTTCGTGACACGATTGCACTGGTAATAAGTCAATGAATTATTTAGAAAATTAAAATAAATCCACCAATATGTTTATTTTTCATATCATAAGAAATGTCATCTATCATATCACCTATCATATCACCTTATTTGTGAGAGATTGAAATACTAATTAATCATATCAGTGACGAAATGCTGCTGTAATGAACCAAAGCTTCATGCCCGTGGTCCATGATGCACGGTCTTTTTATTAATTTTGATCATCAAATCATCTTGCTACATACTTCATATCTAATCATTTATACTAAATTAAGCATTGTTTTATTGCATCTTTTATCCTTGAATTGTTATTACTTCCCATATAAAAAATGAGATAAAATATTCTCATTGAATACCCAACTCATAAGATATCCTTACTTATTTTTTACTAGACGAGATGACCCTCTGTTAAGATTTTTCCATTTTATTTTACATGATTTTGGATGTATTCGGTATTCTTACTCTTCATTTTTTTTCTTTGACCCTTTAAGATGGGAATAGGTCGACCATTTCCTCATTAAAAGCAGCAAGAAAGTCACATTATACTCCATAAAATAAAAGGATATATGTTATTTAATGTAGCATATATGTTCATAGACAAGTTCCATAATTATCAAAACAGAACAATTAAACGAGGAAAAACAATCATGGGCGAAATTAAATGGGTGGTTAGTGGAGAAGCATTATATTGTTGATCTCCTTTGGTGGGATGGAGTTAAAAACAATTTTTCTCTTTTAAATAAACCAGAACAACTGTAAACATTACCATATACCAACAAAAGAGAAGTACAAACTAAGAGCATCTAGTGTCTCTTCCTCCTTCTAGGAAGAGTGCATGGGAGAAGTGTTGAATAAGGTTTTAGGCCTAATTCATATCCCAAAAGCTAGATTAAAGGAAGGAGGATTGTCTAAACCTTATAAGGAGACAATCATTGGGTTAGACGGGTCATGCTCTGATACCATGTTGAAGAAGGTCTTAGGTCTAACTCACACCCAAAAGCTAGCTCAAAGAAAAGAGGATTGCTTATAAGGAGACCACCCATCCCATTAACCACCAATGTAGAACTTTGTGTGTCAACACCCCCCTCACGCCCGGGACAATTTTTTCAGGGCTCAACATTGGGTGAGACGAGCAGGGCTAGCTCAAAAAAAGGAGGATCTCAACACCCCCCTCACGCCCAGGACAATTTTTTCGGGGGCCCAACATTGGGTGAGACGAGCAGAGCTAGCTCAAAAGGAGGAAGATTGCCTAAACCTTATAAGGAGACCACCCATCCCATTAACTACCAATGTGGGACTTTGTGTCTCAACACCCCTCTCACGCCCAGTGGTTAGCATCTGGTGCGTGGACAATTTTTTCGGGGGTCCAACATTGGGTGAGATGGGCCCTGCTCTAATACCACGTTGAAAAATGTCTTAGGCCTAACTCACACCCCAAAAACTAGCTCTCCAGGAGGATTGCCTAAACCTTATAAGGAGACTACCATCCCATTAACCACCAATATGGGACTTTGTGTCTCAACAAGTAGTAGATTGTTTATCCTGAAAACGGTATAATTGAATTTATATGAGATCAAATGCATGCATGTTAATCAATTACTTGTTAAAGATAGAGAAATGAAATGAAACTAAATGCAGGTAGTGTATAGATGCCAAGCAAGAAATCAAAGTAAAAGTAGTTACAGAATGCTGTTGTTGTTTAATAATGTGAATGGAGAAAACTATTTATAGGTAACAAAAGCGGAGTCTGGTAGTGTATCTATGCATGTTTCTTCCGGAAATTGTTTCATGTACTCAAATTCATTTGTAATGGTTCTAACTTTATTTACAACCGTCTGGATCCTGAGCTAGATTTTTCTGCAAGGATCATGAATGAGGAATGAATATTCAGAAAGATTGGTCACTTAGAAAAGGCAAAACAGGATATTGAAAGAACACCTACTGTGATTTTTTAATGGAAATAGCTAACTGGAAGATGCACTGATTGAGGCAATATCAAGTCAATTAATTAGGGAACTCATTGGAAGGTCAGAGTGTTGAAAATTCTGAGTTTGAATTAAAGAAGCATAGAAGTTTAGTTATGGTAAAAAGAGATTAAAATACTTAATTATTGTCTCAAATGATGATGGTTCTTCAAGGGTAGGGGGCAAAATCTGCAATGAAGCTCCAGTTATAAAGTAGCAACTGGTGATAATATCAGTCTCAAGTATTGGATTTGAAAAGTACAAAATTACACACATAAGTGTTACACATTCTATAGGAAGGTAAAGCCTTCTAAGGTATTTAAGATACATACAACACCACACATAATAGCTACTGATTTTTGGCGAGAAAAATATGTTTTGAACTACATGTCTCCTCCTTTTCTTTTCTTGATAATGGTGGGCGCACACCTCGACCAACCACGAGATACCTTATACGTGTCACCTCTCGCCAGCATCAGGATACAGGTCACTTTGTTCTCCAAAGCTTAGAAAAAATGGGAAGGAATCACCTAGTATATTTGTCTAGTTGGAATTTGTACCTGAAACCCACTTCATTGATCACTAGATCACACCTTTGAAAGTAGAGTGCCTTCTCCTCCTATTTTGAATGCAGTTATTGTGTTTAAGTTTGAATCTGAGCACTATATATGTGTGTGTGTTTATCATGTAGAACGTGATTTTGAGCCAATTTGGTGATAAAAACAGAGTACTGGGAACTCTTCCTGAATTTGTGATACTAAGAGCCTAATGTACGGCATAAGTCACATTTTGTGTTTTTGTGGTGTTTATTAAAAAGTAAGGACAATTTTTAGTGTGTTTCAACTTCTCACAAGATACACAATTTGCAATGCCTTTGTACTATTTCCTTTTAATTCAGGTGTGCAACAATTGTAATAGTAACTGAAAATGCAAAACTTTACCAAATTAATTGTTCCCCTTTTGCTAACATTGTTGATAATGCATGTGTATACAATATAATGAATAAATAAGAGAGACAGGACTAGCCTAGCTAATTCCTCAAGTTCTTATTTGGATACAACAATATAACAATATTTGGATAGATGACATACATTTCATATTATATTGATTGTTCGTATTTTAAAGTTAGATCTTAACTAATAGTTAGTATAATAAAATTATTTTTGCAATTACATAAAGCCAAACTGAAGACTAACTTCATGACAGTAAGATGTAAAGAACCTTCTCCATGACTTGAAAATTTTATTTTCATTTTGCACGCGGCACGACGAAATGGTATAATTTATAATTCCTGAATATTCAGGCTTATATGTAAGCTCCAACGGAAAAAGAATAGTCAAAATAAGCATTTATTATCTCAATCAATTTTGTATATAATGGAGTTTGGTATAATCAATAAATCACAAAAGTATAGAAAATAGAAAAATAGTTCAAGTCCTCAGGTTACTTATCTGTCAAAAGAATAGAATTAAAATAATTATAATAATAGAGAGGCAAATTACAAAATTCCAGTGAATTCAACAAACAAGGCAAAATATAGAAAATAAAAATATACCTTTTAAGACAAATTTATAGAAAATAAAAGAGTGAGATAAAAATGTGCAATTCAAAATATACCTTTTTATGCAATCCAAATGAAAGCATGTCTTTTTTCACAAAATGAAAATTGATAAGAAAAAGATATTACTCTATATTTTAGGTGTGAGATATCTTTTTTTTTTTTTCCAAAGAAAAGGTGGAAACTTGATTTAATATAAAACAATAACTCGTCAAATTAGATGTCTATTTGGACTGCTTTAACCCAAAATTAAATATTTAATACTTTTTTTATAGGGTGAATATATTTTTATTCTTTGAACCTTGACCTATATTTGTTCATTTTGAAAGGATGATAAAACAGGAAAAAGGTAAAAGAAGTGAACACGGTTGTTTTCGGCGACCTAATCAACCAAATTTCCTGTCAAAGTCTTCCATGGACAAATTTTCCTTCTTGCTCCAAAGGCTGCTACTTGTATTTAACAAAGAAATTATCGAATATAGTCACTCAAAAATATTTGAATTGTGCTTCATAACTATTATATAGCATTTTTTATATAATTCGCGCAATATTTGTATATGTTTGTATAATTACTATACAATCACAATATTTGTATAGCATTTATATATTTTGCTATACAATTTGTGCACAACGTTTGTATAATTCACTATACAATTTCTAGTGTTTGTCTATTTCGCTATATAATTTGATTCATGCACCATTTTCATGTAATCACGCACAGTATTTGTATAAATCATACGAATTACAGCTAAATATTTGTCGTGAGCTATAATTAATTTAAATTATAATTATATTAACTAATTAACTAATATATGCTTATTTATTTGCGTAAATTTTCTTTCCTTTCAGAAATATTTCGAGAATATTTTTAATTGCAGTATATGATGACATTAGACCTAATTAACAATGTATATTGAAAGGTCATCAAGTCATTGAATAAGAAAAGGTGAAGCAAAGAGAAGGGAAAAAGATCTAGTGAGACTCCATATAAATAAATAGATGTATGGACTACATTTCTGAATTTTTAAATATATGAATCAGACTGCATATATTAGATCCTTTTTTACTTCGTAATAAATGAGAGCATCTGAGAGACATTGGGTAATGTTATTATTGAATGGACTACACTGCTTACATTACCTTTATTTTGCTATTTCAAAGTTTGACTCAAACAAAAATATAAGTAATTTGAGACTTTTGTTTACTCTTGAGTTAATATTGTTTGTCGTTACTTGAGAAGTTACGTGCTATGTATACGTCTTAGTACACGACAACTGTTTTTTGTACACCTTTTTCATAATAATCACCCTAAAGTTATAATGGATTATCATAAACAACATATCATACTAATTTGATCGTACAAAAGAAAAGAAAAAAGCTCAGCTTCTTTTGAAGTAGAATAATTGAGAAGAATTATTTTAAAATTTATTCTTATTAAAGTAATATAAGTAATAAATTTTGAAATGTATTTTAGTTCTACCTTCTAAAATAGTAAAACGTTGTAATCTACTGCGAACAATTTTTGTCCCACTAAATTTTCCATATAAAGTTTTTAATGAGTCGGCAAAAATGCATTTTTATTAAATATGTGTATCTTTTTTCCGTCACTAAAATTGTTTCCGATCATTTTTTTCTAGTAAGATTTGAATAAAAAATTAAATACACATTAAAAAAAGTGTTATAAATATATTTATTATATTATATAATAAATATTTCTTTTAAGAAAAGTAGCTTTTTGGGGCCAAATTAGTCTTTCTTTACAAATAAAAGAATTTCATTTATGGAAGAATATCCTCATAGAGAAATAAGAAGCCACTTTATTTTTTAATTGTTTTAAACTTTTTTTTCTTTTTGGTGTTGTTTATTTAGGAAAACATTACTTCCTAGTTCAATAACTCTTTTGAATACAACATTCGACCTGAAATGATTAAAATTACAAGGTTCAAAAAAAATATTTTTATTTTAAGACATTATATTGTTAAAATTTTGTACCTCACAAAATAAAACGTTGAACGATTTAGCTTGTATATTTTTCATAAACTTCTATCATTTTACACCGCAATTTAGTGCAAATATACTCTTTTTATGTCTAATTAAATCCAACAAAATACAAACACACACTCTACTTTTATGCCCCCAATAAAGACTACCATAAATCTCTACTTTGAATGTCCTTTTTCCCCTTGTCCAACATTAAACTAAAGCCTAGTTTGACTAACAAAAATAGGCGTTTTCAAATGTTCCAACTTGTAACATAGTGAACTAGGTTTGTAAGATCAATTCTACATTTGACAATAACATAAATCACCTGCCATGTGCTAAAAGAAATGGACTTCATCTCGAAAGTTGAATACAGAAAGATTGTTCATATAAAAACCTCACACATTCTTCGATATCTTTCTCCATACCCGAAATAACAACAAATATACCATCCAAACCAAACTGTACTCAATTTTATAAACCTTCATGGTCAATATTGTTCTATTTTAGCATTAGTTAACGCGTCTGTAGGTGAGCATGTCCCATCGTATTCTGTACTATAAGAATTCATAACAAAATTAAGTAAATTCGTGTTGGCTGTCAATGCCTACAACAACTCTCCTGTTTAATAATTTTGAAATCGATAATGTAAGCAAACTCGCAAAAGTGTTTGTAGAGTCGTAAACTAAGAGTACAAGATTCGAAAACCTAAAACTTGTGCAAAATTCCCTTAGACTCTTCCTTTAATTTTCTCCGGTTCTATTATTACTATTACTATTATTAGTCTGCATAGCTTAAAATTAAAACAAAAGACAAATTAAAAACTACACCGGAAAATTGAGTGATCGATCTTACTTACTTACTACTTTGACCGCCGTCTATTAGGTACAATGGTTGATCGGATTCTCGATAAAGGCGTCAATGGTTCGAGAATGGAGTCTCGGTATTTACTGGGCAAAACTTGAATTCTTCCCCTTTTTGATCGAATCAATGGATATGAAGATTTATCCTCAATAACTTCCTCTGTATACTCGCTACTTCCTCGTTTGAGCTGCTTTTTCTCATGCTGTTGTTCATCTGTGTTTAATTTATCTCCGCTATTGTTATTGTCAAGTTTGAAGGTTCTTGCGTCGGTCTCGCACTCGGATTTGGAATTGAAGTCTCCAAATATCAATGTTGCTGCTTGAATGAGCAAATCCATGAATCCTTGTTGCTGTTTCAGTTCCCCAATTTCTTCCTGGTTTTCAGTAGATTGAAGTTGAACTACATCACTTTCGCACGATTTCTCTTCACCGTCATCGTCAGGGCCGCCGCACTCTGCCACAGCGGAAATTTTTTCATCGGCGAAATTTCCGAAAGCGGCGGAGGCAGTAACCGGAGAGCCAGATTCCTCCGCCGGTAAATTAAACCCAATGTTCAAGTCAAGAGTAAATCCGTTGAGATTTTGGGAAGGTGGAGTGTTGTTGTCTGGTGGGACAGTGGAGATAATTTTGATAATCTTAAAGAGACAATTCTGCGCTTTAGAACAATTACCACGTAGCGTCGAAGAAGCAAAAGAATTTTGATCGGAAGCCATTGTTGTACCGATCGGCACTTTTTGGACCTCTAACGAAACGTCGCAAAAGGAATAGATAGAGTTAATAGAAACAACGAAACTGCAGACCCGATTTTTGTGCCTTTTCTTCCTGCTCTATCTTAACCTTTTACTGTAGGATTTGTATTTTATACTCACGTTCACTTTTATGGATCAGTTTTTCCACAGTTAAATTATATGATTGTGATTCAAATGTTAAATTTTTAGTATAAAATTCTTCATCATATTAATTTTTTTTTAAAAAAAATTATAATTTGTAGTTTTTTTTTAATAGAATTTTTTAATTTTATTTTAAAATATAAAATTTAT
>JAOTQJ010000096.1:20873752-20904272 GCA_025642045.1 Solanum sejunctum | reverse complement strand
TACCCATTTTATTTTATATTAAGTGAATTTTTAAAATATTTTTATTATTTAAAATAATTAAAATATTTTAAGCTTAAGATAAATATTTGAATTTTTTTTCGTATTTATCTATTCATTTATTGATTTTTTGTATTTCACAAAAAACAATAGTGAAAAGTCTTTTGTAAATTTTGTCTTGAGATGATTTTCTTACTTATCTGTGTATTATCTCATAAATTTAATTAAAAATAACATAAAAAGAGTATTATTTTATTTTTAAAAATAATAAATGACAACTTAAAAACAGAAGATAACAACTTTTTGAGGTCTTTTAATTTTTGTTTATTCAATGTGAGTGTATAGTGGTCCACGTAGTAGAGTAACATTTAAAGACTCCAAAATTCAATGTGGGAGTAATGGTTGACAGATTAAAAAAGTCAACCTTTTGGACATGTCTTAAGTTAATTCACACGGAAAAATTTACCACATCAAGTATATAATTTAAGGTCTAAAATTTTATTTTTAATAAACAAATTAAATAATAAATAATGAGGAAAAATCCAGTAACCTAACAAATACGAAACTAAACAAAAACATAAAGAAATTTGTGTTTTTCTATTTAATGCTAGTTGATTTTGTGAAGAACATGTATCTCAAGCTTTACATTTGAAGTTTTGATGAAACTGAATTTGGACTTAAGGTGTGTTTTGGATATGGGAAAATATTATTTAAATTTTGTATGTTTGGTAATTGATCAAAATATTTTTTCTAGAAAAATAATTTTTCAAATAAAATAGAAAATTAAGATATTAAATGTGAAATAGAAGTCAGGTAAATGAATATGATGATATCTAAATAAAAAGGGATGTGATACAAAAAGTAATAATATAATCTCAGGTGAATTTAGTAACTTTTATAGTATTATATATTTGTATCAAATAAATTAAATGTATAAAATATTAGTTCGAAATCCAATTCTTAATTTGGTCAGTTATTTTTATATGGAATATTAATTATAACAAACAGAGAGGTAAGATCCACTGTCTTGGGAAAGGGGAATCGTTATTTCTTTCTCTAATCAAGCTGATACCCTTTTCTAATTAGATTGAGTTTTAAATTAATTTTTTTATTCTCGATGAAATAATTTTTAACTATATAAAGAATAATTTTAGATAATAAATTTTAAAAATTTTAATTTTTTAAAATATTATATCAAATCAAATAATATTATATAAAATGAATGGAAAAAAGTATAATGCTTTAAAGTAGCAAAAATTAAGAAATCACTTACTTTTTTTTTGTGGTTTTCCAAGGTATTTTCCGGTCCGACAGGTGATGGACTAATCCTTCACGAATTTGAGCTCTATTTAAGAATTTGCCGCTGACTCATTGATTATTGCATGCATAAAATGAAGATCAAATCCTCAATACTTACTTAAGCAATCTAGTGAGCTAACTAATAGACCAATACTTCCTGCGTACGTTTGATTCATAAGCATAGATTCTTTCACATGATCTTGCGAATATAATGGGATTTGATAAGGTTTTATCTTCTTCCTTTCCAAAATATGTAACATCTTTATCTACTTATAATTTCCTAGGACATAATAATCCACTTCAAGTTTTATGTAAATATGCATTAACAGAATAAAAAATATTTTGCCATTATTATTATTTTTATGAATTTAGCAAATACATATATTTTAACAACGATGGTATGTGTGCACTGTTTGTTCGACGTCAGAGGTATATATATACTATTTTTTAATAAAAAATATATCTTCTTTAAATCACAAAGTTAAGGGACATTTTTACCCTTTTTCCTTTCTCTATAATATGATACAACAATAAACTCAACATAATCTCACAACAACAACAACAACATCATACCCCATTGCCTCAAAAGGCTCCACTCATTGCGGGATGAGGGGGGGTCGGATGTACACAACCTAACCCCTATGTTTAAAAACATAAAATGGTTGTTTCTAGATGACCCATGAAGAGCCTCGAAAGTTGCATTAACTAACTGGTACTTCACAAATGAAAAAAGCGCAGATAGTTTAAAGAGCTATTTTGCTTTATTCCATCATACTCCAAGACCAAAAAATAGTCAATCTTTGGCTCCATCCGAGATTGATGGAGACACTAGGTTTATATAAATTATATAAACCTTATTATTATCTTAAAAGAGACTCTAGGTTTTTTTTAAAAAAAACAATATTTCAAAGTAGTTTATATAAATAAGCTAGGACACAGCCTCTCTACTTCTATGAGGTAGCGGTAAGGTCTGCGTACAATCTACCTTCCCCAAATCTTACTCGTAAGATATTACTGGATATGTTATTGTTGTTGTTTATTTAAATAAGAGCACCAAATAGACTAGGGAATGTTCTTGACTCCCTAGAGGGAAGCTTCATTAAAAAATACTTTTGCCCCAGCAAACAAATCTATCTCCCAAATGATTTTGATGCTCTCTTTTTTATCTTTTTATAAAATGGATTAGATCTCTTTGTTTCTTCATATTGAGTGCCTTCCAGACATAATCCCACTAATGTTTATGTTTCTTAAAGACTAGACATCACAAATTTAAGCCAATTCAATATTTGGGCTTTACAAAAGAATCCTTCCTTTGTTTAGCACTAACTGTATTTTGCTTGGACAAGTGTTATGGATTTGGCATCAAAATTAGATCTTCTAAAGATTTCCTATGTTTTATAATCCCAAGCATATAGCATCTAATCTATCATATTTATTTTATAACCACTAGATCAAGGTTTATTCTTGCAGATCAAATTTATCTTGAAATTTTATAACTTTAGTTTAGATGATTAGATTGAATATGGTATGAAGTCATGTTCAACCTCTCATAGCTTGTACGTCGTAGTTTTGGAATTTTTTTTACTCTTCTTAATTTGTAATTTGGTTTATGACAGTCTGATATGATTTTGTGAATAACTCAATAAGATAACTTGATTAATCATAGCACAAAGTCATATCGATCTATTATACACCACAATTATAAAATATAATCTCCCCTCATCTCTTACCTCCCACTTCACCAAATTCAACTGGACAATTAGGTTGTATATGTTGAGACACAAAGTATCAAATTGGTGGTTAATGGGATGGGTAGTCTCATTATAAGATTTAGGCAATCCTCCTCCTTTTGAGTTAGCTTTTGGGGTGTGAGTTAGGCCTAAAACCTAATTCAACAGTATATAGCATGAAATCATGCTTATTTTTCATGACTTGCAAATTTTATAATTTTGATTTAGATAATTAGATTGAATATATTATGAAGTCATATTAACCTGTCATAACTTGCACGTCATAGTTTTGGAATTCTTTTTCCTCTCTTGGTTTGCAATTTGATAGTATGACGGTACGATATGATTAGTGAATAACTCAACAAAATAACTAGATTAATAATCATAGCATAAAGTCATATTGATCTGACATACGTCATAGTTATAAAATATAATCTCCCTCCCCACCCTTTCTTAAGGCTAACTGCACATCATGTGGGCTAAAGCCCAATTAGATGTTGATCTAATTATTCTTGGGCCATGAAGAAAACCACTGCCAATTTTGGCCCAAACAAAAGTGTTTTTGATGGTAGGTTGGACAGTGGAAAAGACCATAATATCTATGGGTGCATTTTTTGAAATTGTAAAATGGTTTCCCATATTTGGTTGGACAGTGGAAATTATTATTATTATTAAAGTTTTTAAAATTTCATTAATAGTTATTTTTTTTTATTTCACTCTTTGTTAACTTTTGTTTGTCACATTTTCCTTCTCAACAGTCAAATTAAATGGATTTTGATTAATATTTTATGATTTTTTCATTATATTAATATGAGAAGGATCGTAATATATTCTATTTTTTACAAGGCATTCAAACATCAAAATTTAAAATATTGAATTGATCTAGTTGAATTTAGCTTAAAAAATTAATCAAACCGACTCATGAAGCAAAAAATGATAAGTAAAAATGAAAGAAGGGAGTAATAATTATCATTGAAGTTTTTTATTTTTCATTGGCTTTTAAATTTTAAATACTTTGATACTTAAAATTTATATGATGAAAATAAGGTAGACCAATTAAGTATATTGCTTAGTTAATTTCCTTAAGTAATGTATTGAACTCATCTCACTTCAAAGAAATGACTTAAATCCCACTACGAATAATTAAGTGTAACGATAATTTCCATAGAGGAGGTTGTTACATACATCCTATCTATGAACTCAACGTCCTCGTTGAGATTTATTCCACTATATAGGATTAGTGGCTCTGATACATCTGTGAAGTATTGTTCGCTTTGGGACTAATTCATCATGAATTTATTCTTTGTGTTTACCCCAAAAGACATCTCAGTATATAAATCAATTATTTACTTATATACTCAATATTTCTTTTATGTTTTGTTGATGTGAAACTTCTCACCTCAAAAAGAGTTATTACATTAAATTTTCTAATAAATTTAAAACAAAAATGTCCTCTCTCTTGCAACAAAAAATCCATTATATATGAATTTCTTGAACAAAACCCAACTAGATTTGGGGCATTTCCTTCCACCAACTTTTTGAACAACCAATTACGTGACATAGTCAAAGTTTATTTTATAATCAAATTGACTTATGCCTTCCAATTGAAAAATTATATATTATTATTTCAACAAACTTCTCATAATGATCATTCATATTTCATAAACAGGGAAAATGTTAGGTTATTCAATATAATGAAAGATATTATATGTATCTTCTAATTACAGTTTCCTCAAATTGCATAAGAATCTATAATACACCCATAATTTTTTAAAAAAGTAAAATTGCCTCAAAGGTAATATTATCACTTTTATTCTTCCTTCGATTCTTTTTTAGTTATTATCTTACATTTTTTGAGAGTCAATTTAATTAATTTTCAAAGTTAATAGATTGCATTAATTCAATATTTTAAATTAAAAATTAGATATTCAAAAATTGAATGACAGTACAATAAATTATAATTTTTTTTATATCAATATAATTAAAAAAATACATATTAACATGTTAATCACAATTCGTATCATTTAATTCTCAAAAAAAAATAAATTATAACAACTGAAAAAAGGGAGGAAATGGGAGTACATTTTTGTTCACCTTTATGAACAATATTACA
This sequence comes from Solanum sejunctum, assembly GCA_025642045.1. Taxonomy (NCBI): domain Eukaryota; kingdom Viridiplantae; phylum Streptophyta; class Magnoliopsida; order Solanales; family Solanaceae; genus Solanum; species Solanum sejunctum. The sequence goes on along the minus strand of JAOTQJ010000096.1, from coordinate 20,899,133 downwards.
AAGAATTTCTCCCTTTTCTTTTTTGGATTTATATTTATTGAAAATAGTAATTATGATATAAAATTATCAGTGGTAATTGAGAGTTGTCTCTTAATAATTTTTTCCTCTTAGTTTTAAGTACACCAGTAAAGTAGTCTCTTGTTTTTCGTCTTCTGCTAGATACTTATTAGCATATTATTTCATTGTTATTACTTTGTACGATGCTTGATATCGAAAGTTTTTATCTTCTTAAACTATTTCACATTGATGGTCTATTAAAAATATATATTTTATCTTTCAAAATAAAAATAATTCTTTTATATTTTATTAATAGAATTACACTACATATGTTATAGTTATTTTTTTCCATTCCAAATACCATGGAGTACAAGAAAGGGTAGGTTTAATATATGAGACAGCTAAGAAATGGTAGGTAAGGCTAACTTTAAATTAAAAAATAATTATTGAGGGGTTTCAATGAAAATTTTCAAATAGACATTATAAATGTTCATCTCTGAATTTATCAACTCTTTTAAAAGAACTATGCATCACGAAAACTCAAGAATCTAAACCTATTCACACTTTGAGTGGAAATTGTCAATATATCTATAATGTACATTTTTACAAATATTAAATTGTTTTATACTAATTGTCCATCATAAATAAGATTAATAACATTCTATACTTAATTATGTTGGGTTTAACTATTCAAAGATACATGTATAATGGTATAATAATGTTTGTTTTGAACCAAACTATCACTATTTTTCAAAAAAAAAATAGTAGCTTCATTTTCGCTTGATTTATAAAGTGTAGGACTTTATTTGGATACCCAATAAATTAAACTCCATTTGAAGATCATACATTATTTACACCACCATATGGGACTTTGTGTCTCAACACGTAGATAATTTTTTCGGGAACCCAACATTAGGTGAGACGGGTCCTATTTTGATACCATGTTAGAACAAGGTCTTAGGTTTAACTTACATCCCAAAAGTTAACTCAAAGAGAGAAGGATTGTCTAAACCTTATAAGGAGACCACTCATCCCATTAACCACCAATATGGGACTTTGCGTTTCAACATTTACACTTACCAGTGTGAATAATTTATGTACTTTTTACTGGAAATAATTTACTTTCTAAGAAAAGAATAAAACAAAGCTTTTTTTTTTCATTTGAATTGAAGAGATATGGCACGAATATAAAAGGTTGGTTACATGTTCATGTCATGAATTTGATAACTTTTGTCCAAATTCATTGAATATTTATAATTATTTGATCATAAATGCAGTTATTTTGTCAGGCAATGCAATTTAAAGATAAATTTAAATTATACTTTTTTTATTATCTTTTGTAATATTTTTCATTTTATACAGTGATTAAGAAATTATTAATATACTAATAAATTTTATCATTTAATCTTTTATTTATATCAATATACATTAACTTAAATTAGAAAAAATAAACATAAAATATTGGATAGTTTACTCTTTGAATGTGAAAGTAATTAATCAATCTCTTAAAAAAATGAATTTTTGAGTTTATAAACTTGTTTAAATTTCCAATATTATATTAATGAGGGGTAAAATGAGGAAAAATAATTAATTTTATCCTAATTTAGTAAGTACTCATATAATATAGAATTCAACTATTTTAAATATTAAAAAAAAACTCTAAAATTAAGTTAATTTGAGATGAAGAGAATATTAATTTAAAATTATTATTAAACTAATACACTTTAAATTTTAAATTCACCACGTTTAATGTTGATATCCATGAAATTTTAAACTTGGTCATGGTGTTAACCATCATCAACAACTTTGATTAGAACTATTACCATATTTTTGGTAGCTTGCTATTGTACTTTCCTTCTTTAATATTTGTTTTATTATGATCCAAACCTAACTCATGAGTAGCCACAACTGAAAATTGATAATTGAAAATGAAAGTTCTTAGCTTCTTTAAATATTATTTTTAATATACTTTTGTATTTCTCATAAAGGTGGTTGTGATTATTCATTCATATAAACAGATTTTTAATTTTAATAAAATAAGTGGCACGTCGACTTAATTAGCAAATCATTTGAGTACTAATAAGCAAGAATCATGGATAAGATCCTATCATTTTTGTTTAATACTCCAAAACTGATTATGTCTTTTTAAAGTTATTTTGTTCCATATGTTATTTCCATAAATAATTTATCTTTTTCAAGAAAGGCAAAAAGATAAATGATATTCTTTCTGATGTTTTCTTCGTATAAATACAATTAAAAAAAATATTTTAAACTATTAATCAAGATTCATTTCTTTTAGTTCTCAAAAAAATTGATATAATTAAGTTTTAGTTAATCCTTTTTATTAACAAATTTTACTAGATTATTCCTCCATATCAAAAGTGTAGTTATAGTGTTATCCCACTAGGAACATTCTTTCGTATTCAAATTCAATTTTAAGTACTCAAACTCCTTTTTTTTTTTTTTTGATCTGTTTGTACTTATTATATTTAAAGTTGAGATAAATATTACGAAAAACAATACTTGATATAATTATTTTCTAACACAATCCTTATTAGTTAATGTTTCTTTAAAAAAATTTAAAAATAAATAATAAATATTAAGAATAGAAAATAAAACATTATTATTTTTTAAAATATTAAAAATGACAAATATAAATAAAAATTTGTTTTGAAAATAATAAATAAATAAAAATAAACGAAAAAGTAAATTTTAGGTGAAAAAAATTGAATTTCATCACTAGCACAACACAACAATATTTTCCCCGTAATAAAAAAAAGTAGTAGGTAATTAAAGGGTTGGGGTTTTCTGATTAATTATAAGCAACAAGACTTTTGATAATAATCTTGATAAAGTGGAGTGATGTTAATGTATTCAACATTTTAAAATTTAAAGTAAAAAATAAGGCATGTTATATGGCCTCATAATTTACAAACAAATGTGGGGTTTTTTATGAGGCATATATATCTCCACCTACCACACAAATATCAGGAAAATGATTTTATATCAATTCCACCCACCAACTCGATAGGGAAATAACTTATTTCAAATAAGACGTTCCGCGAATTAAATCAACGAAAAATATTTAGGTAAATCTTTGTATTTTCTGATATAAAGTTTAATTTGGTTCTTCTGGTAGAAGTTTTGGCTTATTCATATTCTTAGTGACAAAATTTTAATTCAAAATTGTCCTTAATCATTGATGAATCAGTATAAACTTCAACTTTATCCGATTATACAAAGGGTGTATTTAATGTGAAGAAAAATATTTTTTTAATATTTGATTGAATAATTTTTTTTAAAGATATATTCTTTTAAACAAGAATTTTTTTTTAATAGAAACAAACAAAATAAATCTTATTAGTAACATTACATGTTTATTATATCCATCCATCCAATGCCTTGAAGCCTTCCTCTTAACTATTCCCCCTAGGGGTGATAAAATTAAGTGCAACTTATTGAAGTTTGGGTGAGTTATTAACCTGTTTAATTATTAGTTCAATTTATTTCAACGCAATCTATCTCAATTCATTTCAATCTATTTAAAATTAGATTGATATGCAACTCGAATTAAGTCGAGAAAGATCATGTTAAAATATTTTCAAAATATTTTTTTTCAATTTGATATGTTTTATATAGCATAATAAAGAAAAATATAATTTAATTAACTACTAATATTGAAAAAGACAAATAAAATAAGTAAAACTTAGTAAACATTGGATCGACTTAAGTTTTGACCCGCTCTATAATCTGTTACTCAACTCGTTTTGATCCAAACAAATTTAGATTGGATTGGATCTTGATTCGTTTGATATCTTGACCTATTATAACCCGCTTAAATTTGACACAACTCGCTGAATTGTCACCTCTAATTCCACCCCCTTCTCTATCAACCACACCTAAAGAGTTCACTCATTTTCACCGTAGATTCTTTTCTTAATAAAAAAAAGGCACATTCTTAATTTTCTTAAAAATTACTTCTTCATTCCTCATTGTAAATCCCTTTCTCTATTTTCCCTACCCCCAATTTTTTATTTTTTTAAAAAATACTTCCTCTATCTCTTAAATGGAAAGAAAATGCTTAGGACGCATCCAGCAAGTCAAAGGTTAGGTTGTTGAGATTTGAGAAAATGAACATTACACGAGTGGACAAAATGAAAATAAGAAAACGCTCCCAGTACAAACTCAATAACGTCAAACCTAAATCACATTAATTACTCTCACCAAACTTTCCAAGGTTTTTTTTTTCTAACATACTCAAATTATACTGTTTATAGGTTTTGAACGAAGAGTTTTAGGAAACAGCCTCTCTACTTTTATGAGACAATGGCAAAGTTTGCATACAATCTACCCTCCCAAACCCTACTTGTGGAATATATAGTGGGTATATTATTTTTGTTGTATACTCAAATTATAATATGCGAATTTAAATTAGCACAGATAAAAAGTAGAACACAAATCCGATCCAAATGTTTTGGCTTAATTCAAAATGAAGCAGCAAAGGGGACTTTTAAGGTGAAAAATAAATCAATAATATAGAGAAAGAAAATAAATGAATGACCAAAAATTAAACTTAAATTGCTTGTATTTTTCCTATTTCGGAAATATAATTACAAATTAAAGAAAATAATTATTTGTTTACATCTCATTTTTAAGCAGGAAAGAGAGTTTGTTACTCTTCCCTAGAAGGACACCATGGGGTCATGTCCATAGGATAGCTACCCAATACCCTCAAGAAAGATGTGAACTCCTGAACTTCAGCTAACGCATTCTGTGCCCTCACGTCCGCCATTGACGCTTCAAAATCGACGTAGAACATGTATTCGAAATGCTTTGCCGTTCCCACATTCGCATCATCCACCAACCGAATAGGCCGGTTACGATGTGGCCTAGACTCGATCTTTGTCAAGCTGATATTCCGAAAAGCGAAAGCTGATAGCACCTTGAACAGCACGCTTGTTCCTTTGTCATGAGCGAAAACAATGCTCGTCTTGAATGGACGATCGGTTCGTGGAATTATTGGTTCTCTGGCTAACATCACGAACCGAGTGACGTTGCTTGAATCATCCTGGATTCCTTCCGCTAGGATCTGTAGACCGTATAGTTCTGCGGCGCGTGCGGACGCGATGGCGGCTGTGTCGCGGAGGTTGTTGGCGGCTATGTACTCAGCAGCTCCGGCGGTATCGTCGACGGCTTCACGCACAACATTTAGGCCGAGTTTTGTGAGAGTGAGCTCACACTGAGCCAAGGCTTGTGGGTGGCTGATGACTCTGGTTAGGTACTCTTTACGAACGCCTGGAAGAGCTAAGAGGCAGTGATGAACGGGAAGTTGGACTTCGCCGACTATGTGGAGACGGTGACGAAGGAGTAGATCGTAGTTGCGGTGAATTGAACCTCCGAGAGAATTCTCTACGGGTAGTACTGCACGATCTGCGATCCAGAGTTCCACGGCTTGAAATGCAACCTCAAACTGATCGCAAGGTATAGCTTCACATTTAGGATAAGCCTTTCCGGCAGCAGCTTCACTGTACGCGCCGGGTACTCCTTGGTAGGCTACGCGAAGCTGCGAACCGTGCATCGGCGCAGGAGAGAGGTCAGTAATCGTGAGCGGCTTGGGGAGGTTGTTATCAATAGGAACCAGATCCAGAGATTTATGTCCATTCACGACAGTTATCTCACCTGCTCCGCCAGTTTTCTCTGTATCCTGCTGCTGCGAGTGCACCTTGCTGGCCAGAATGGCGCAAGAGCTCTGCCAGTCCGCTCGTGACGCTCCGACATGGCCGGCGAAGTTGTTGCTCGCCGGAACGCCGTTGGTATTCACCGTACTAGCATTGGTGTTGACCGAATCAAACCGGTACCCGCATTGGACAACCAATCGAACCGGAACGAACCGGTTGGTCTTACTTTCCCGGACTAAAGATTTGAGAGTTATACCCGATGAGGGAGTAATCGTCTGCATTTTGATTCAATTTCGTCAAATGAAAGCTTGTAGTTCTCTTGCGGAAGGGAACTTGCAAGCTGAGAAATAAAAGCATGGTAAGGGGGTTTATATACTAAGGGGGAATTGGTAGGTAATGATGATTGAGAAAATGGTGGTGTGCGATGGTCGTTGGGTCAATCTTACACCTAACCCCGGCCCTTTTCTCCTCTCCTACTAGTCTTTCTCTCTTTCATACACATATCACCAATACATTAGTACACAAAGTTAAACAAATATAAAAATTTGTTATATATGACAATTTCCGGGACACTAAAATTTATTTTGCTTGTGTTTATCCAAAGAGTTTGGATAAGATTTTATAATATATCTTCGAATATTAGTTTGTTCGGAAAATGTACGTTCACATACAATTTTAAATTTTATCATAACTTTAAAATCTATTATATCAAATAAAAACTTTATTAAAATAAAGAGTTTGTTTAAATATAATTTTTAATTTTTTTGAATTGTGAAATATATATTCAAACACAATTTTATAAACTCAATTCTTTACATTTCAACTTTTAACATATATGTATAGAATAATCAAATTGTTATTTTCTCTTTCTTTTGTGAGGTAGTAACGGATTGACAGTATGCAACATTTTGACTTAGGAAAAGATTTACAGGCCTTTCCACTTTGTCATTTAATATCCTTTGCAATAAAAATGGTTAATAGATATTTCTACAATTACACGAATGGTTTATGTATAATAGAAATGAAAATTTAATGGTTTTATATAAAAAAAATTTATATAAGAGTATATTTGGGTTTTCTCATACATTTCTTTTCTTTTTGGACTAAATGATTAATTTAAATTTATTATTTTTTAACTATCTTTCTTATAAAATTTATGACATATGCCCCTATTGTTTTTACTGTACAAAAAATAAATTCCATGATATCGGAAAGGAAATTTGTTTAAAATTCTTTTTGTTATCGTTTATCTCTTTTTCCATTTCACACTTTTTTTAAAAAAATCATTTTCCTACCGTAAAGAATGAAAGAAAAATAATAAAATGAAGAAAACTCAAATATGATAATCAAAGAAATTTTTTAAAAAACCATGCACGCATGAAAAGGATCATACATACCCTATATGAAAATTTTAAAATCAATAATAAAAAAAAATGCTTTTATTGGATAAAAGAGTATATGCGAGTCATTTTTGTAATGATGAAGAGCATACATAAGCCATTACAACAATAGAAATATAAGTAAGCTATATTTATAAAGAAAAATATATCAATTCTAAATTAGAAAAATAAGAGGTATATCATGCCTTTTTCCTTTTGAATTATGTAGCTAAATACTACTAGTAATAATTACTAAAATAGTGTTGTTAAAGGTGATTCTAGATTGTTGAGATTATTAATTAATGGAAAGCTTACAAGAGGGAAAGGTAAATGAGAAGGGTATCAAAAGAAAATGAATATATTGTGATTAAAGGAGCAAAGGGCATGTGAAAACTATTTTTATTTTTTTAAAAAAAACTTTTTCCTTTTTCTAAATCTAAATTAACCATGCTACCTCATCAAAATAATACAAAGAGGAAATTTGGCACCATTCACTAAAATATGTAATAGTGATTTTGTTGTGTACTTTTACAATCATACGTTTAGAATTTTATATAAGTTCAATTTTTGATATTTCAACATAAAATATCAAATTCTAACTTATAAATTATATTTTATACGTCTTATTTTATATGATGCATTTTTTTTAATGAATCTCAAAAATAATATAATCTTATTCTAATTAGAAATGAGTGACTGACACATGTTAATATATGAGTGAGTCAAATTTTACTCCAAAGAGAAGTTTTCTTTCGACCTTACATCATAACTCGGAAAATATGATATGAGAAATAATTTATCTATGTTACTTGTTAATAATTAAATATAAGAGTATATTTACTGTAATGTGTTTAGCCATTTCATGCCATTAACCATAATCAATTCTCATATCCATTATTTAGCCAAGTACATGTCTGTCTTGCTAATAATATTTTTAATTTAATAAATTTGTTAATTTAAAAATTTATTTCGAATAATTGATATTTTGAACTTATTTAAAAAATAAAAAGTGTGTTAAAAATAACAGATGTCAAGAAGAGTAAAAGTATTTAGACACAATGAAACTTGAAGTATTATTTCGTGATAAGAAAAGATTGTTCAAGTGAAAAATACTTTTTTTTTTAATTTTAAGATTGTGAGTTCAAATTGTCAAAAAGCAAAATGATGAAACCTCCCGTGGAGGATTAAAGAAAAGATAGTAATATTTTTATACTTTTTTATTACTCCGCTTTTATCTCCCTTCATTTAACTCCCTCCCATTTCAGGCCATAATTAAAAATCTATTGGTGCCAAATGATCGACTTTGGCTATCAATATATGTAGCTAAAAGGATTAACATGCAATAAATAGATTTAGCTTTTTCGTTTTATCTTCCCCTAAAATATTTATTTGGATTAAAGACACATGTAACAACTAATTAAAGAATTGAAAGTTGAGATTTAGTAAATTAAAAATGAGCATTAATCATGGTTAGGACAATAGATGTTTTCCACCAAAATATAGGACAATTTCGCAATTTTTGTCACTATTTATTATATTATCATTTACTTTGTCAAATATTCAAACATATGAAATGTTCATGCATGAGATAATTTTTAGCTAGAATTCTGGGCATTGACTACTTTTTCACAGCAAATTAAGAAATTAATCGGACCTGTCAGATGGTGATAACAATTATAGTACATTAGGTTTGCATGTGTGTTTCTGTGTTTTGTATTTCATGTACGCATATGTTTGTATCCACACAAAATTTAGTTGGTGTATCGTATGACACTTTGTATTTAATAAGAACACTAAATTAAATCGATGATCTAAGATTTTAAATTCAAATTTTGAGTATGATTTTTTATTTTGTTAAAGAAAGACTATCCTTTAAACAATATTAAATAAAATTAATTGAAAATGTGAATATTTGCACGATGAATGAGCTTGAGAAACCTGGGATTACAAAAATTTATAGAAATAACAACACATATATAGTTAAATCTCACAAGTAAGGTTTGAGGAGGATAAAATATACGTAGGTTTTACCAATATCTCATAGAGATAGAGAACCTATTTTCGGAAGACCCTCATCTCAAAAAAAATATTATTCTGAAAAGTAGAAAATACTAGATATGAAATGACTAATGACCAAAGTGGACAACAAATGAAAATTTATAAAGATAATAAAGATAATAAAATAAATAATTTACAATAACAACAAAATATATAATGACACATTTATCTCTACTAACTTACCGGTCTTACATCATCCCACCATTACTTATCTTTTAATCTTCTAATCTATCTTCATTCATTTTTATCTAACGTCATATTCTCGATCACATGAATACTTAAAAAAAAAATTAAATTCCAAAAAATCCTTGTTTACTTTACTACTTATGAGAAGGGGTTAGATAGAATCGAGGCAAAAATGATGTATGATTGAAAGTCTTAGAAGCATACAACAGAATACTTCTGAAATGAAAAACATAGAACATTAATTATATATCTTTTTAAAAAATAAAATTAAAATCCAATAAAGGTATATAAATTCTAGAACTCGCATTGACTAAGGGAATTAGATCCAGAGTGTCACGTAGGGTCCATGAGAACTCAATATCATTTGCTAATTTTAGTGTGTGTGTCTATGTGAATTCAATTAATATAATTATTTTCCAAGTCTTAGATAAATCAATATTCTGTATTATATCAATTTTCATATTACATATTTTTTGTCAGATAATTAAAAAAAGGGTGGTGGTTAAGAGTTGTTAATTGATTGTTGAAATTTTCTTATTAAGCGGACACAAGTGTTGTTAAATCACCTTGCAGTTTCCTTTCCCTTTCTATGATCATTCTTTTAATCTAGACTCAAACCTCTTTAATTTATTATTATAAAAATAAAAAATGTTTCAAAACGTGTCCAATGGGTCAAAATAACACAAAATTTCAACTACATTGACTTGGACACAACTTCTAGGAGCTTGCTCAGTTTTTTAATTGACACTTGTTTGTTTGTTTTTGTCAAAAGTATAAGCATTTTCCTTTTTCTTGTAAGTTGTTATATTAAAACCTACAAGTCTGAAGAGCACGTGGAAATTGCCTCTTTAATTTTGAGAAATCATAAGAATTTATATCAACTTGTCACTTGTTTCTTCGATCATCCAAAATAAGTTTAGTTTAGAAATTTAAGGCAAAGAAAAAAAAACACCTATAACTTCTTCTGTTCTTTTTATGTATCACTTTTTTTTAATTTAAAATAAATATTATATTACTCTGATTGAAAATAATTTAACTTTAAAATTTTCTCATAAAATGATTTTTAGACACACAAATATCTAAAAATTATTTTGAGACCATAAGCTTTAAATTTTTTTAAGCATCATGCAAATTAAAGAGTGTCACATAGTAGAATGATAGGACTATTACTTTCATTTATGTTCTTATATTAAAGAATCGCTTCTTCTTAGAGTCTGTTTGACATTATTGTTGGAAGGCCAAAAATACTTATTTCCAGAAATTTTTTTCTTAGAAAAATTAAGATGTTTAGTCAATAAGTAAAATTGTTTTATATAAAACCAGAAACAGTTTTTCTGCTATTGGGATGAAGCAAAAGATTTCTGCTTTGAAAAGCTTATTTTAGTGAATATCAAAATATTCGTGCCATGTGTACATATTTACCTATATATTCCTTATATTATTTATTTTTGTACTGAATTTTTCGTGTGTAGTGAGTGATTTAGTTTGTACTCAAGGGTACATGTGTTGTTGGATGAATGGGAAGGATACAATAAATATTGAATGTTAATTAGCTTATAAAACTTGTTCTCCATACTTTTATTAAGATACACATTTTTCAAGAATTTTATCCAATCAAGAAATAAAAGAAATGAGAAAGTATTTGCCATGAATCATTTTCCTCCATCCAACCATGCATACCAAACACATAATCGATTCTTATTTTTGAACGGAGAGTATAGAATTTAATAGTCTCTTTGTCTCATTTTATGTGATATTTTTTTTTTATTTGTATCAAAAAAAAAATATTATTTTACTTTAATTAAAAATAATTTATTTTAAAATCTGTTTTTATCCTTAACGAAATAATCATCAGCCACGCAAATAATTAAGAATGATTTTAGATTATAAGTTACAAAAGTTTTTTTTTTCTTAAACATCATACCAAGTGAAAGGGTATCACATAAAATAAAACGGAAGGAATATTTTGGCAGTACGGAAGCAGCCCATAGTCATGTCATATAATTTTAGCTGTAAAATTAAATTGGATTTTGAAGAGTGTGCATGCCGGTGGAATTTTAGAGATAGGATAGGCAATCTGATGCTTAAAAGAGAGCATTTAATCAAATTTAATTTACCCAACATATGTAATATTTCTGGATAAAATGAATCTAAGGAAATTGATGATTCTTTACGTGCGTACATAATATTTATAGCAATTTCCATGATATGTATTCATTTTAAGATGTATATCATTGTTTGGTATGAACGAATTAATTTTTTTTTTAGTAATTTTCTTATTTATATTTTAGAAACTCGATAAGCATTTCAATGTTCATTTTCTCAAATAGTGAAATGGATGAGAATTTGTGTATAATAGGTAATTAAAAAGAAATAGTATTCTACAACTATTATCTAGGCAAATAAGCAGGGTGGGGTGGGGTGAAGGGGGGGGGGGGATAATTTACGTAAAATATCATTTTACGTACCTTATAAGAGGTAGGTGAAACCACGATTTTATCATGTTAAAATAGAATGGTACTAGTAACATTTATTCAATAGAGAATATTCTATATCAATTACCAATAGTTGGACATCTTCACATGGTAGCTAACATGGGCGAAACTAGATAATATCAAAGGAGTTCATTCAAATTTAAAAAAATATACTATTTATATATAAATAAAATTATCTTTTATATATTTAATATCATAAATATTAAACTTCATATTTTGAACTTGTTTAGTGGATGATTCACATCGCGGCTAATAACTAATTTTAAATACGAACGAAAAGCCAAATATACTCTCACGATTTTATCATGTGATGATTGCCTTTCTGTTAAATTGATGGACAGTAATATGATATCCGTTAACTCTTTTCAATCGGCTGCAACAATTTTTACCCAATAACTTTTGTCAAACATATTTACCGATTAAAAATGAATATAAGTCAATACGGCTATTATTTTTAACTAAAATGTGAAAAGGATTACTTGAAAAGATTACGTGGATAAATAAATGTATATTAACTAGTTAGTTAATATAGTTATAGTTTGAGTTAATTATGATTCACAATAAATATCTAGTTGTAATTACAGTTTGACTTTTGTATAATTCGCGTGATTTATGCAAACATTGAGCGCGAATCAAATTCTACAACAAAATATACAAATTATGTGAATTGTATAAAAAATTATACAAACTTTGGACATAAATTATATAGCGAAATATACATATGCTATACAAAAAGTGCGAATTGGATAGCGAATTATACAATTGTATACAAAAATTATGCAAATTATACAAACACTGCTATATGATTACAAAATATAATTAACCAAACTAAATTATGAATCATAATTAAGATATTTTTTGAGTGATTATATACTATAGTCCTCTTATATTTATTTTCCCAGTTAATCAAAATGGATAAATTGCTGGGCCTTGAACTGCTTACCTCAAATTTAATTATTATTTTTTACTGTATATCACTGAACCTGAACGAGAAATTCCCATAAGAGCGAAGAATTATCAATTTATGAAATATTCACAAAGATCAAATAAATTTTAAAGATGTTTATATTATTCTAATTTTGAAAATCAAGGGATAAACACATTTTTACTCACAAATAATTGATTCATTATTAAATTAGTTACATAATTTGATGACAAATTTAAACTTTCATTTCTAAAAAGCGACCAGGAAAAATGACCCGTGCTCATTGTTAAATCATTTGCATAATTTGATGGCAAATTAATTTTTTTTTCTAAAAAGCGACTAAAAAAAAAATGACCTGTGTTAACACGTACCAACATTATGAAATATTTTATATATTACAAATATTAGCATAAAGTCTTCCATAATTTGTTTTTACAAATATATACAAAGTCTATTGATATTTTAATCAAATTCCTAACTCTCAGCTATCTAATCAATCATTTAAAAGTATGACACAGTAGGGGAAGATATTTTTCAACCACTGTCAAATGCTCCCTCAATGTCCTCTTATTCTTCGTTGCTTCCCTTTTTTTTTTCTAAAAAAAAATTGAACGTACCACAAACATGAATTATATATTAAAAAATTTAAAATATTGAGAAAATTTTATATTTAAATTATGATACTATTTATAGATAATTTTTGAGTCGATCAAGATTGAATAGTTAATGTATATTTTATGTACATTAATGTATACTTCATATATGATTAAATTATATTCAACCTATTTAGTGTATCATAATATAAATTAACGTATAACTCATATATAAGTAAGTTGTATTATGCTTTTTTACTGGATTGTAATATCTAATCTGTATATACTTTTTTATAATTTTTTTAAAAATAAACATAATTATCCCTATTTTGTTTTTGTAGGACCAATTTCGGTCCATCTATGTACATAGCCCAATGGGCATTTCTTCCATAAAATAGCCCAAAATAGCCTGATAGCCAATGAGTGCTTTATTTTTTTTTAAAAAAAAGAAAAAATCATTTGGCAAAAGAAAGTCATCATTTATGTGACATAACCAACAAAGGGCACATGTCTTTTGTTATATGTATCATATTGAACAGTTCAATGGACTCCACTGTACTCAATGACATTTCAATGGAGGGCATCATCTCTAATTTAATTAAAAAAAAAATTCTCCACGTAAAAAAGGACCTTCTTTCTTTTCTAATTTGTTTAAAAAATGATGTATTTTCTTGAAAAAATTTTAATTTTTTATGCGACATATTTTACGTTATGAATTAAATATTATTTTAATATATTTAATATAATTTTAATTTAAGATCAAAAGATTTAAAATTTTTTTTTATTAAATTTTATATTATATTAAATTAATTTATTCTTTTTAAAATGAAAAGAGTAAGTTAAATTTGTTGATTAAGTTTAAAAATAAAATAGTAAAAATAATTTCTTTTAGCACATTGATTTGCAAAGAATCTATTATACCCATAAATCTTTCTATCTAATGTCAAAAAAACTAACACGTTGAAATCATTGCTTAAAAACATAGGCCTTAGACAATTGGAAGCGAATCTATTTGCAGGAAAATAAAAATTTTATTAGAAAAATAAAATAGACGAATAAATTGACACGTCTGGCTCTTTTTTAGCCCTGGCTTCTTCTCATCCTTTCTTGCGATACAGTTTTTTGGTTTCTCATTTAGTATAGAGTTCGTCGGAGTTCGTCAAGTTTTAATTAAACTTAAATGGTATATTATAGGATTTTATTTTAAGATATTATTTTTAATAAATTTTTTTTATTTTTATAATTTAAATTTAAAGATATTTAATCAAAACACTTTTACTAATGCATTGTAACCATATTAATTTTTGCTATCCAGTTGATGCTATCGAACCAAACCGAACGGTAACCACTAAAAAATTCCACTGTCTTTTAGCGCCAAAAAATAGTAATAATACAAGGAATCACCATTTTCAGAAAGGAAAAAAAAATCGAACGAAGTTTACAGTATGTACTCCATAGCTGCGAGCTCTTTCTTCAACCCAAAACCACCAAAGAATCTGCCTTTTCACTATACAAACAGACCCTTATTTGGAATTGTACGGGCTTCTTCTTCAAGTGTTGTTCAAGAAATTGAAAAATCATCCGATGAGGCGAAAGAGGGGCGGAAGGGTTTGGAGTTTCCGCCCATAAGGGGGGCGAAAAGGGTTGTGCTTGTGAGGCACGGGCAAAGCACGTGGAATGCAGAGGGTCGGATTCAGGGAAGCTCTGATTTTTCAGTTCTTACTTCTAAAGGAGAATCTCAGGCTGAAACTTCTCGACAAATGCTTATCGATGACTCCTTCGATATCTGCTTTTCAAGGTTTTATTCCTATTTGTTTGTTTTTTGTTTTCGTGAGAGATTTATGCTTATTTTACCAAATTTAGGATTGAAGTAATTTAGGGGTTGGGAAAAAGAGACGAGCTTTGTAGGTTGTCTGAGACTGGTTTGATTGATCTGACATGGTTCCAGTTGTATCAGCAACAACAACAAACTCAGTGTAATACGGAAACTTCTCTGGTTTAATTCATATTCAACTTTCGGCGGAATTAGACTTTCATTTTGGATGAAAATTAGAATGTATGCGGACCTTACTCGGACCTTCTTTATAGAGTAGGATTGACCCTTGACCACCCTCCTTCTTTATCTGGGCTTGGGACTAGCAATGTGAATGATCTCACACATTGCTCTCTGTATCTGTTTGTGCAAGTATACTCTCTGCAAAGGAAAGAGGAAAAACGAATTACTTAACGAAATAGATAAGGGAGAAGTAAATTTCCAGATTAACTGCAGCATATGCATTTGAAGTTTATTCTTGATCTTTAATGCTGGAGAGAAGTTCAAAGGCTTCAAATAGTCTGTTCTTAATAATCTGTGACCATAAATTGCATGATAATCTCACTTCTAGCTGATGCATGTAGAGGAAAAGAGTCTCTTGCTATTCATTTTATGTTTCCGAAATGATTGACAGAGGTGGCCTGCATGTTCCAGTCCACTGCGTCGCTCGAAGAGGACAGCTGAGATAATATGGGGTGCTCGTGAAGAGGAGATCATTACTGATTCTGACATGAGGGAAATCGACCTATATTCATTCCAAGTCAGTTGTAGTTTACATGTCTTCTCTGTGTTTTCCTCTTGGACTTGAAATCTGTGAATATGGCAACAAGATGGCAAAAGTTATTCTTGTTGTCTGTTTGCATGTGGACCACTCATCTAATGGTATTCCTGTTGTGGAAACATATGTCTGCTCTAGGGCCTCCTGAAACATGAAGGGAAAGCTAAATATGGTGAAGCTTTTCGTCAATGGCAGATAGATGCACCAAATTTCATTATTGACGGTCACTATCCAGTGAGGGAGTTGTGGGCTCGTGCTAAAAGCTGCTGGGACAAAATTTTGGTCCATGAAAGCAAGTCTGTTCTAGTAGTTGCTCATAATGCAGTTAATCAGGCTCTCGTTGCAACAGCCCTTGGTATGCTTTACTTAATGTAATTAGTTTAATTTAAGGTTTCTGACATCTGCCCAGAGTCTGATCCTATCTTTTATATTTGTTTCATTATCATCACTCATCAGGATTAGGAACTGAGTACTTCAGGATTCTACTCCAGAGCAATTGTGGCATTAGTGTGCTGGACTTCACTCCACAACCTGAGGGCGGAACCCCAAATATCTGCCTTAATCGTTTAAATCAGGTATCCAGTCTGGTAGCGCTTTGAATTAACCTTAGGCATTAAATTATTATTCATAAAGGTATCTAGGAAAGGAAAATTTTCTGCTAGTTATCTTCATTGTGATATTGAAGATTGGTGATCTGAAAACTGCTGGCTTAGACAAGTAAATTTAGCCTAAAATATCTTCCTTTCACGAAGTTTCTAATGTTGCAATGACATTCATGTATATACAACGATTGGTCCAGCCTTCTCTGGATGTAAGAATGTACAATAACAACGAACAATCATGCCTTGAATCATAAGCTAGTCTACTCTGCTAAATATGAATCCGCACAATCCATATTGCTCCATTAGGCTCTCAACTCTAGAGGCTGTCAGATTTCATTTGATGTCAGATAATCAAGATCAACGCAGGACTTGTGGGTTCAATTATCTTTTGATTTATTTTGTTTTTCAATTACTTGATGCATCTCTTTTCTTTATGGCTTTATCTGGAGATTGGACTTCAAGGCTCTAGTTGGTTTGTCTCTCTGCTGTGACTTAATTTTGGCTAATGCAGACCCCAGGATCACCTGTAGCAGGGGGAAGTTCTGGAGGCAGAAAAACGAGTAAGCGGATCGTACTTGTTTGCCATGGAGTGTCAGAGAGTGACCTAGAGGTATGCAGTAGGCAATGAATCAATCATTCTGTATTGCTAATAAACAGACATATTAGTCTCCTTGATTTCATATCTTTGGCATAAAAAGGTAGTCTGTGAGACTAGGACCCAGAATAGCAGCTAATGCTCCAAAAAAATTTTCTTTTGTGAGAACAGAGCAAAGTTGACAGCATGGATGCTTTGTGAAAAGAGTCCTTTTGGTTCTTATTGAAGTATGAATCTGCAAACCGCACATAATTTTTGGTCAAAGACTAGTTTGAGTGCTGAACATTCATTCAGTGCTAGGATTTTGGCCTTCAGCTGATAGAAGAACCTTATCTATTCATTCTCTTTCCCTTTCATGAGATCATTCTTGAAGATACCACCCTTTAAACAATTGATGAATGAATAAATTTATATGAAGGCTATATACTAACCATTCCAATGACCCTAACTTGAGATCACATAAACTTTCTAGAGGTGGAAAATGTACTTGTCGCGCTTTGAAAATACTAGAGATTCTTTCGTCCACCTTTGCAATGTCTTGAGGAACTTCCACTCGCAATGGACTGCAGTTTCCTCTTTAATCAATAAAAAAATTATGGCTTCCACTTTTAACTTCATGAAAATTTAGTTATCTTAGAGTACTTCCAGAATTACAAAAAACTGTACTTTTTAGCTTATGGTAAATGATGTGGATGACACAGATTTCTGCTTGAGGATTTCAACATCTGTTTAAATGACATCCTATTTTGGACGATGAAGCAGTAATTTATTAACCTGAGCATAAACAAAGAGAAGGATGATATAGGATGTCAGAGTCACACAGATTAAGTAAAAGAAAAAAAAATCTGTTGGTTGACTGATCTTGGATGTGCTGGTTATGCTTCTAAATGGTTATCCTCTGAGACATAAGAAATTGATTGGGGCTTATGCACCTTATGAATATTTTCCTGCCTGGTAAAGTTGGCTTTCCATTTTGTAAACTAGGCATGGAGGTAGGGGAGTACTCACGCATGTTGTCATCCACTGTATAAATTCTAATTTGTCCTCTCCTTAGCTTTCAGAGTTTTAGCCCCGATTCTGTTTAGCATGTTGGCAAGTTATTCAAACTGCTCACTGTCTTTTGGGGTTTCCTTGTCTGTTTGCTTTGACCATTTTTCTGCTCTTTTCTCATGGAAGTTGAAATTTTACAGAGTAGTATGCCATATACTGGAAATGGCCCCTTAAACATGCTTGGAGTTATACAGGTAAGATGGTTCTCCTTTTTATAGTAGCATTCAAACTTCATATCGGGGGTGTTACTACCTTACGGGATTTATTTAAATGGATGTCAGGCTCAGAAAATAGCAGAACTGCTTCTTGATCTGAAAGTGAATACCGTAGTCAGTGGAACTAAAATGGCATCTGTAGCGACAGCTGACACAATCACCAAAGTATAACCACTCAGATATAGTATGTTCATCGACAGTCTTTTATATAGAGAACATTGGTTTTCTTAACACAAATTTATACTCAATTTTATAGGTTCAAGAAGCTGCTGACTGCCTTGGAGCTGACTGTATCCCGCGCTATGTGGAAACAAAGCAGATACCAGATCTAGACGTTGAACGTATTCTTACACAATCAACACAGGCAAGAGACATTTTACTGATTTCCTAAACTGAAACAAGTTGATGAATTTACTTGGGGAGGTTGCGCGCAAAACATCTTAAGATAATCATTTTCCGAAAAGAAAAAAACATTCTTGAGATAAAAATACAAGCATGCATTGATATGGGAAATTTGACGTAAAATATTTTTCTTGATTAGCTCTGACTAAATCCTGCATATGATTAGTGCTTCAACTAGTATTATTTCTCGCGTTCTAGTTTGAAATATTTGCTGATTAATTTCTCTGTTTCTTCTGCAGGATGCATCAGGATTGCAAAATGTTTCATCTGGTTGGTTAAATAGATTGGAAGACAACATCACAACGTCTCTATGGGAGCAATCTGGGAAAGCATGGAAACATCTACTGTATGAACTATCCAAAGGATCTGATCAAGAGAATATAGTCATTGCTGTTGGCCATCCTGCACTTAATATCGCGATGATGGGACACTGTCTAAATTTGACAAGGGAATGGTTGGGATCGTTTCATCTCGATGCAGGTAGCATTAGTGTTATTGATTTTCCTGATGGTCCCTCAGGGAGAGGAGTTGTCCGCTGCATAAACTACACTGCGCATCTAGGTAGATGGTCAATTCCTATTACTAGATCAACTCAAGAAGATGAAGAATATTGAAGTGTGAATATTACATACATAGTTGTGCAACTGAGACAATGTTAATTTAACATTACAATGAGATTTCCAGTTTATTCATTTCCAAGCCCATCTAATAGCTTCATGTTTATGCCATTGTTGATATTTTTTGACGTGGAATTAGGTAAGATGAGTTGGCTGACGTTTCAATTCACCCTAACACAAGGTTCTTACTTATAAGCAACAATTAAATTAATTAGAATTCGATTTGTTGGAGCTCTTTAACACTCATCAAACGTGCAATCATCTCAACTCAAAACTCATACAAATTAAAATCAGCCTAAGATATGATTTTATTATTTTGAAAAAGTCAAATGTACCATCATATTACCCAATTAATAACTTTTGTAACCAATTGATATTTTATAGATGACAAACAATTCTGCCTGCAAAGGAAGGATCAAGGAATTTAAAAGCATCAAGACGACTTCCAAGAAGCTATTTTTTTAAAAAAAATTCAACTTCAATAATATCATGATTTCTGACTTTGGAGATACATTAATGGTGATGCAGAAATTAAAGTGTATATTGGTTTGAAGGGATAGAGGTAAACTGAACAAATATTGGGGGAGATGATCAAATAAGATATGACGGAACTTCATCTTATCAAGGACATGACTTAAGATAGAGGTCATGTATTATAATAGAAGACTAATAGGCTAGTAGGGATAGATTGACGTTTAATCTTATGATTATAGTAGATTAATAGGATTAGTTGTGTCTTTATATCTTGTGTTGTCATTATCCATCTTATATTTGTTACTTTTATCTCATTTATATATTATCATTTGCTTTTCATCATTAGTTGTTTTTCTTTTCTCCTTTTTTTCTCATATCTATTATCTTCTGCTTATGAGGTTTGATTTTTGAGACGAGGGTTTTTCAAAAATAATATCTCTATGAGATAGTGGTTAGATCTACGCATATTTTATCCTCTCTATACCTCACTTGTGAAATTTCACTAAATATGTTACTGTTATATTATTTCATCTGATTTAGTATTCTTTTTCTATTTTGTAATTGGAGATGGAAAAATAATACTTAATAAAAAGCATGGCATAAGAGTGGGACGTCACATGTTGCCAGTAAATAAGATGTCTGTTTAATTTCATTTATTACAAGTTTTATTTAAGTAGAAAAAAATTGTATAAAATAAAAGACAAGTGTATGTACATGTCCGAAGACTTATTTTTTTAATCAGTCAATTTGAAAAAACCTTTCGTACATGAAAAAGAAAGGACACCTCATTTAAGAATTAAACATTTCGAAATATATTAATTAATTAATTATAATGAATTCAGTATGGCAACTAGAACATAAAAATGCCAAATAAATTAATTATTTTTCTCCTTAAATAGTTGTTAAGTCATGTCAAATATTGGGTTTGCAAATTGTAAAATGCTGGTCTTCTGTTTCTTGTTACTTCACCACAAAACATGCTTCATTTAAGATGGCTTAATTTGCTCACAAGTAAATATAACTACCAAATTAAATATAATTAAGCTAATTCTTGTTAATTAAACACTTATGCTAATTGTTGGTTCTGCCATAAAAAGATTTTGGAATTTAGTACGTACAATTTTGTTGACTTTTTATTTTTGAGATAGTTATTTAGTAAAGGACTCTCTTTATTTTTCTTGCAATTTATGGACTTTATAAACCACACGCTAAAGATTTTTTTTGAGCAAACTTAAAAGAAAATATTAGATCACGCATGATGTTAAATCTTATAAGTTACTTCAAACATATAATATGTTTTGTCTTTAGGGTTGACTAGTATATTAGCAAAATCTCTTAAACTTGAAATGAATATATTATCTCGAAGATAAATTTTAAAAGGTTATATTTGCATATATAATTTTAATAAATAATAACGAAATTTAAACAATTGGCTTAAAAAGGGAATAATATTTTCACAAATCAACCGATCAATAAGCACATGTAATTTCCAAAATTACTTAAAGATTAAAGTAGATAATACCTATGTAATTGATTAATTAAATTAAAATAACACTAGTAATATTTTTCTTGGGGTATGAGAGAATATGTCGATATGCTGTAAGGTAAAAGTGAAGGAATTTCCTTTTAGTATATGATCTCCATAATTCTATTGATTAATTTTTCATTATTGCCTCCACGTTCTACAGTCGTTTAATTTTCTACCTTACACAAATGAAGTGATTAGGACAAAACGAACATTTTTTTTTGTCTCTCTTATTATTATAATAAAATAAAATAATAAATACTATTTTTTGATTTTAAAAATAATATCCTAATTTATTTTGAGACAGAATTTAAAAAAATAAGATTTTTTTTTCAATTTTTTAATTTTAATTTAAAGTTATGTCAAATATATCAAAATATTCTTTAATCTTATGATCTTTAACATATCACATAAAAAATTAAAATTAAAGTGTTACCAAAAAAATTATTCTTTTTCAAACTGACTAAAAAAAAATTATCACTCGTTTTTAAAAAGAAAAAAATATTATTTACTGTTTATTTTTTAAAAGACACTCCCTTTTCACTTTTACTTTTCAAATTTGAACAAGACACATTCATTTTAAAAAATAATAATATACATGACTATTTTATTATATTACCCGTCTATCTTATTATCCTTATTAATTGATGTTCAATCTTATTATCCTTATTAATTGATGTTCAGTATTAGGTCTTGAAAAGTAGTTTGAATAATAAATAATTTATGTTAAGAATATAATATGGAAAAAGAATAATAATATGTTAAAAGTGATAAATAAAAATAAAAATTTATTTTTAAAATAATGCTAATAAATTATACAAATATTCTATTTTTATATCAAAAAATCATTATAAAAATTAATTTTAAAATTCATAAAATTTAAATTCTAATTCTATCTTGTCAAAATCCATCTTTTTTGTTAGGATTCCACTATGAAAAAGAAAGTCTATAAGTGGCAGTATTTAACCACGAAGAAAGTTAATCAGTTAAATAATTAAATTGGGATTTCATAAAAGTAAATCATGTGCACTCAACAATAATAACTTTAATTTTCTAACACATGGAGTTTATTGACATTGACAAATGGTTAAAGTGTTTGGCTGCCTAACAAAATGGGATTGTAATTGGAAATAAATTAGTTAAATGATAGTAATAGTATAGTCCTGTTTACTTTTCTCACCAAAACTGAGAGGACTATCTTGTTGAAACAAAACCTTTTTTTTTTCCTCGTTTGATGTTCGGAACTCATAAAGCTCTGATTAAATTTGGATCACATATTACAGGACTCATTTAAGAATTGTATTTCTAATATAATTTTTTTTATTCTCAAAAATTAAACCTAAAACTTCTAATTAAGAATAAAATACTCCTACTAATACATCATAAATTATATTAGTGTTAAAATAAAACCTAACAAAAAAGAGGGTAGTTGTTAGTGGAAGATCCAAGGAATATTAATAGACTTGTTACAATTGTAATTATAAAATATAATTAAAATATTTTTAAATAGTTATATATAAAAATTTCTTTGATTTTATTTTTTTCTTGCTCCACTTTAAAATTTATTCTCGTAAAGCATTTTCCGTTTTAGTCGATTTCTTATAATTTGAATTTATATTATATGATTTTGTATTAATAGATTTATCGAACAATTGCAGATCCAATAATAAAAATATAATAATTTTTTCAATATGATTAAGACAATATGTACTTTCTCAGACCCAATTTTTTTTTTTAATGAAATTTCACATTTTGTATTCACTTTTCAATTGGATGAAACTTTATGATGCCTTTCTTCATCACTTCTTTTTTCTTTTTCCCTCCTGTTTGGGGTGGAATGTGCTCTGAGGCAAATTTAGTATTTAAATTGGGAATTTAGTATATTAATTGCGAATTCAATTAAACACAGTAATTTAGTTTAAAATTTTATATGTATCTCAAAAAATATATTGAATATGGATGGAAAATTAATTTAAAATTTAATATTTAAATAAACTAAATCATGAGCTCATAAACTTCAAATCACGACTTTACTTTTGGATAGGCCACATTAGTCAGTTAATTAACTACTTGTTCTTGTTCTTTTGCAGAAGTATTCCCAGTTAGGGCTTTGTTAGAATCAAATCTTTAGTCCTTTCCAATTTTAGCTGCTTTTCTAAACCATGTCGTTTGGACCTTGGGTCATTTGTTGTGAGGTATAAGTTATAATAATCTTGGGATAAAATGTAAGATTATTTTATTTTAGATTTAGTTGAAGGTATAAGATAATCCTTAGATTATTTATTCCATAATTTTTGCCTTAGTGATGGGATAAGTTATCATATATATATGGTGAAATAACTTATCCCAGGCTAACTTATCTCGAGATTAATTATCATGAGATAACATGTTACCAACCAACTTGAAAACGGCCAAATACACAACTATAACTCGAAATAATTTAAATATATCCTTTGTTTGAGATTCATTCAATTACGTTTCTATCTTCATATTCGGGTATAGATTTACGTTTAATTTTGATGAAAAAAATACATAGTAAATTCAAAAAATAAATAACTCATTCTCAATTTTAAATATTCACCTGATAATACAACTAATACCCAACCCACGGAGTATATTTGACCCTTTTCTATTTAACACATTTTAAATTTGTTAAAGCTTTCATTTTGGTTAAGAATTTCTTCAACTTTCTCCAATGGTTGGTGTTAATTCACTCTCTTTTAATTTTAGGTAATTATTTATTATAGCTTTTTTTCTTCTGATATATATTGACCGGACAGTGATGCAAAAGCAGTCGATTAAAAAATTAAATAGATTCATGAGGGTTACAAAAAAAGAAGAATTTAATGTTCCTTCTCCCACCTGCAACGGCAATGCACTATAAAGATGAAGATAAAAATTTAAAAATAAAAACAGTTACAGTAAATGCAAATGGAAAAAATAAATAAAAAAGAGATCAACCCTTATTTATAAATAAAAAAATTATGTGGATAAATAAATATATACTAACTAATTAACTAACGTAATTATAATTTGAATCAATTATTATTCGCAACAAATATCTAACTATAATTATAATTTAAATTTTATATAATTTACATAATTTATATAAATATTGTGCGCATATAAAATTATTGAAGTTCAGTGGAAAATGACTCATCTCGATTGGTTGATGTTTGAATTCTCATCTAGATTAGTCTACTTGACTTTAACCATTGAAATTTTCTGGACAATTTGACCATTGAAATCTTATTATGTATACCCTGAGAATCATTCAATGATCCTCCAAATTTTTAGTATGCAAACAGTTGATATTCAAGAAACTGACAATTTATTGCTTTTGAATCAAATCGTTTATGTGTATATTTATTGGTTTGGTATAAATATTATATGC
The DNA here is from genome assembly GCA_025642045.1 of Solanum sejunctum. Classification (NCBI taxonomy): domain Eukaryota; kingdom Viridiplantae; phylum Streptophyta; class Magnoliopsida; order Solanales; family Solanaceae; genus Solanum; species Solanum sejunctum. Next base: position 20,874,357 of record JAOTQJ010000096.1, on the reverse strand, counting down.
AGGTGATTTTGTTTTTTAGTTTATTTTTATTTATTTATTTTAGATTTTGCACGTTCTTAAAAAATTAATGATTGATATAATATTTTACTATAAATTTATATTAATTGGTGTATAACTTATGTTTGGAAATAATTTAATGAATTAGTAATTAATATTAAGGATAAAATATAAAAAAAATTATTTTTTTATATGTCAAAATTTTAAATAAAAATGAATCTAGTTTGAAATACTGAACAAGTTAAAATGCAACATGATAATTAAAATGATACGGAGGGGATAAATTCTATTGTCTTATTGTATGGGAGAGGAACACATTTAATTTATAAAGATTAAAAAAAAAACTTTTTTCCTATAAGAAAAAGGGTTACCAAAAATGAAAATTCAACATGTTATATTCTTTGATCCTTCTTTAAAGAAAAAAGGAAGGTAAAATTCGAATATGAAAAAAAGAATCCAAACAAATCTTAACAGATTTTATGAATATAATTTTTTGATGAGATGTATTTTACTGAAGTATAAATATATATTAGTCCATCATTAATTTAATCCTAAAATAAAATTACAAGATAGTTGACTACTAATATGCAACTTATACCACGTTTCCA